>PVKA01012668.1:0-57154 GCA_004027165.1 Ctenomys sociabilis | reverse complement strand
TTTTTTTTTTTTTTTTTTTTTTTTTTTTTTTTTTTTTTTTTTTTTTTTTTTTTTGCCTTTTTGAGACAGGGTCTCACTGTGCAGTTCAGGCTGGCCTTAAGCTCACTTTGTAGCTCAGGCTGGTCTCGAACTCACAACAATCCTCCTGCCTCCGCCTCCCGAGTGCTGGGATTACAGGCATGCGCCACCATGCCCGGCTTGCCCCTGACATTTTAAAAAATTATGTATTTTGTATAGGGTCTCACTATGCAGCTCAGACTTAATAGTGATCTTCCTGTTTTCAGCCTCCCTAGGGCTAGGATTATAGCCATGCACCACCATGGCCGGTCTTCATGGCCTGCTCTGCATTACTGGGGCAGGGCTAGTGAGGCATGAAGCACTGAGGATCAAACCTTGGTCCCTGTGCTTAAGCAGGCACTTAGTCCACTGAGCTATCTCACCAGCCTTTGATTGTTGACTTTGTATCCTGTTCCACTTCTGAATTTAGTTATTAAATCTATAAGTCTCTTGGTGGAGTTTTTGGGGTCTTCTATGTACAGTAACATGTTATCTGTGAGTGATGATAATTTCACTTCTTCCTTTCCTGTCATTATTCCTTTTATTTCTTTTTCCTGTCTGATTGGTCTGGCTAATGTTTCCAGAACTTTATTGAATAGGAGTAGTGACAATGAACATCCTGTTCTTGTTCCTGATTTTAAAGTTTAGGCCTTTTCATTTAGTATGATGGTGGCTGTTGGTTTCTCATAGATGGCTTTTATCAAATTGAGGTAAAGACTATCTATTTAAGTTATCTGTAGGGTTTTTATCATGAATGAGTGTTGGACTTTGTCAAAAACTTTTGCTTTTTGAGATGAACATGTGATTTTTATCTTTGGCTCTGTTGATGTGTGTTACATTTATTGAGTTGCATGTATTGAGCCACCCACCCCTGAATTCCTAAGCTGAGTCCCACTTGGTCATGATGTATCATCTTCTTGCCAATTTGCTGTATTCTGTTTGTTAGTATTTTCATAAAGATTTTTTGCCTCTGTGTTCCCTAGGGAGATTGGCTTGTAGTTCTCTCTCTCTCTCTCTCTCTCTCTCTCTCTCTCTCTCTCTCTCTCTCTCTCTCTCTCTCTCTCTCTCTCTCTCTCTCTCTCTCTTTCTGGGTCTTTCTCTGCTTTTGATATCTGAGTAATACTTCCAGGAATGAGTTTGGGAGAATTGCTTTTCTTTCCATTTCATTGAAGAGTTGGCATTAAATATTCTCTCAATTTCTTGTAGAATTCAGCTGTGAATCTGGCAGGACATGGGCTCTTCTTTGTTTGTAGGATTTTTAATACATTTTCAATTTCATTGACCATTATTGAGTTATTCAGAATTTTTAAATTCTTGATTCAGCTTTGGTAATTCATATGCATCTAGGAATCTGTCCTTTTCTTCTGTATTTTCCATCCTGTGAGAGTAAAGATTTTTAAAGTATTGATGATCTTCAAAATTTCTATAAGGTTTGTAGATATTTTGCCCTTTTTATTCCTTATTGCATGAATTAGAATTTTTCTTTCCTTTTTTTTTTTAAGTACCAGGGATTGAATTCATGGGACCTTACACTTTCCAGGCAGGCACTTATGTCACAAAGCTATTTCCCCAACCCTCTTTCCTTTTTTTTTTTTAATAAGGTTGAGTAGGGGATTATCAATTTTATGTATTCTTTCAAAGAATCACCTCTTCAATTCATTAATTCTTTATATTCTTTGTTTCCATTGCATTGATTTCTGCTCTGTTCTTTATAATTTCTAGCCTTCTTTGGGCTTGACTTGCTCTTCTTTTTCTAGGAGTTTGAGGTGCAGCATAAAATTGTTTATTTGGGTTTTTTCCGTTTTCCAGATGTGAGAATTTACTGCTATAAATTTCCCTCTTAAGACAGCTTTCATCACATCCCACAGGTTCTGAAAAGTTGCAGCTGAATTTTTGTTTCATTGTAAATACTGTTTAATTTCTTCTTTATTCTTTTTTAATTTCTCCTTTAATTTTGTCTGTGACCTATTGATTGTTCTGGAGGGTGTTGTTTCATTTCCATGTACTTACGGAGTTTCTGTGGTATCTTTTGTCAATAATTTCTAGTTTCGTTGCACTATGGTCAGATAGTATGCATGGGATAATTTCAGTTCCTTTGTACTTAAGCATGCTCTATGTGTTAGTATATAGTGTATTTTAGAGAACATCCCATGTGCAGCTGAGAAGAGTGTGTATTCTGATCTTATTGGGTGGAACACTCTGTAAAGGGCTACTAAGTCCATCTCTTCACAAGTCTGGTTGTGTTATTATTTCTTTGCTGATTTTTTGCCTCCATCTATCTCTTTGTGACAGTGGGGTCTCAAAACTCCCCATTATGGGGCCAGTGAGAGTACAGCAGATTAAGCACTTGCTTAGGCAAGCTCAGGGACCTGCATTTGATCCTGGGCACCATATGCCACGTTGAGCCAGACACTGAGACCAGGCACGGTGGTGCACACCTATAATCCCAACTCTGGGGAGCCTGAAAACAGGAGGATTACTATATATATGAAATGTTCCCCATTAGAATTGTGTTGTTGATTTGATTTCTTATGGCTGTTAAAATTGATCTTATATAATTGGATGCACCTCTATTGGGTGCATATATATTTATGATTGTCATCCCTTCCTCTTGCAGTTTTCCCCTAACAAGTATGCAATGACCTTCTTTATCTCATGTGATCATTCTTAGTTTGAAGTTCACATGCTCAGGAGCCAGAGTAGCTACCCCTGCTTTTTTTTTTTCTGGGTTCCTGTCATATGAAGTATTGTTTTACATTCTTTGGTTTTCAGCCTATGAATTTCCTTTTGATTTAATGTGTTTCTTTTTTTAATTTTTTAAAAAATATTTATTTATTTATTTATTATTTGATACAGAATCTTGTTATGCAGCTCCTAGTGAGCCTCCTGTCTCAGCCTCCCCAGCACTGGAATTACAGGCCTGTGCCACCATGCCTAGTTTCGGGGCCAGCACAACATTCCTAAGGTTCCAAGGCTAGCATAGCATGCAGTATCAAGCATCACACCTGGGCCCTTGCAGTTGCCAGGCAGGTGCTTAGGCCGCTGAGCTATCTGCCCAGACAAATGTATTTTTTGTATACAGCCTATTGTTGGATTTTGTTTCTTTTGTTTTATTTTTTGTTTTCCTCTTTTTTTTTTTTTGTGGAACTGGGGATTGAACTCAGGTCATTGTGCTTGCCAGGCAAGCACTTATTCTTCTGAGCCATCTCGCTGGCCCTTTGTTTCTTGACTTACTCTCCAGTCTTGTTTTTTTTGACTTATGAATTGAGGCCATTTGTATTGATGATTATAACTGATATGTATTGGCTTATCTTTGTCATGTTATTTTCCTGCTGTAGGTTCCCTACATTTTCCCTTTGTTTAGTTGTTTGCTCTGCTTGGTGGTTCCTTTCTGTTGTTCTTGAAGTTGTAGTCATTTTTGTCTCTTTCTAGAATATCTGTCAGTACTCTTGTGGGTTTGGTTTGGCGGCCATGAATTTCTTCAGTTGTTCTTTGTTGTGGAAGTATTTTATCTCTTCACTGAGTTTATGTCAGTCTGGGCTGGAAGTTGTTTTCTTTCAGTACTGGTAATACTTCACTCCAAGCTCTTCTTGACTTGATGGTTGATGTTGATTAATCTGCTATTATTCTGATGGGACTTCCACTATAGGTTATCTGTTTCTTTTGTGTAACAGCTTTTAATATTCTGTTCTTTTGCTGAATTTGTGGGATTTTGATTATTTTGTAGCTGGGTGTAAATTTATTTTGATTGTGGTTAATTGGAGTTCCATATGCCACACTTACTATATGTCAGATTCTTTTCCCATGCTTGGGAAATTTTCTGCTACTACTTCTACAAATAGTCTTTTTATGACTTTTGTTTCAACTCCTGCTGTTTTGTTGACACCTATCAATCTTACATTGTTTTTTATTGCATCATCTTGCAGCTATCGAATTATTATTTTCCTGTCACAATTACTAGGTGCAATACTGTCTTCAAGTTCTCAAAGTCTAGCTTCAGCTTTGTTCAAGTGGTTTTGCCAGCTTTCAGTGGAATTTTTTTATATTTTCTGTACTGGAGTTCAAACTCAGGATCTTGCATTTGTGAGGCGGGTGCTTATGCCACTGAACCATATTCTTGACCCCTCAGTGGAATTCTTAATTTCCTGGATATCTGTTTGAATTTGTTTCATGCATTCTAATTCTTTGTTGTATTGTTTATTCAGTGTTTTTATCTTTTTTTTTTTTTTTTTTTTTTTTTTTTTTTTTTTTTTTTTTTTTTTTTTTTTTTTTTGTGTGTGTGTGTGTGTACAGGGTCTCACTATGCAGCTTGGACACCTAGTGATCCTCCTGATTTTTGCCTCCTTAGTGCTGGGATCACAGGCATGCATCACCATGCCTGGACTCCTGGATCCATCACCGGCTCATCACACCCAGGGGCAGTTGTGGCATGTGGTGGGAGGGATCAAACCCTGACCTCTGCGCTTACCTAAGCAAGCACTTAGTCCACTGAGCTATATCACCAGCCCTTCTTCTATTTTCTTCTCTTTTCTTTTCTTTTCTTTTCTTTTCTTTTCTTTTCATGTATTTAGTATCAGGTCTACAGGGTATCACTACACAGACTTGTAGTGATCCTCTTGTTTTCAGCTTCCTAAGTGCTAGGATTACAGGCACACGCCCCATGCCCAGTCCCAATCACCATCTCAGCACACCCCTGGAGTGGCACCAGCGCAGCACTCCAGAGATCAAACCCATGGCCTCTGCATCTGCCTAATCTGCTGAGCTATCTGGCCGGCCTGCCATCATTTTTTTCATTCTCTCTTTTTTTAAATCTGTATCTTCTTCAGATGTGCTGAGCAGTTCTTTCATGATTGTTGTCATTTCTTTTTTTTCAGAGATTATTTTTTATCCGATTTCTTGTATATCTGGTGGAGTTGTTTCTTTACTTCAGTTGCTGTCATTTCAGAAATTTCAGGTGTGTTGCTTCCAAGTTCTTCCATGTCCTGGTGCCTGGACTTGTTTTGGGTAGGCTGTTTTTGACATTTGTGAAGCTCCCAATGTTCACCCTGGCTCACCAGTGACAGCAAGAGTTCAGGGGGCAGGTCAGCAAGGCTCCGGCAGCAGTGGGGGCAGGGGTGGAGCAGGCTCACCGAAATGCCCACTGCCCAGGCTTCTGCATGGCTTCCACAGTGGTGGTGGGGAGCTGCAGCGCACGGAGGCTCCCACAGTGATGGGAGGCCAGCTGAAATTCCTTGGGGCCCTTGTGATGGTAGGGGCTAGTGCTCACCAGGGCTTGAAGAGTGAGCTTACTTTCCAGTCATGCTGTCCCCACCTCCAGGGTTTGCAATTGAGACTGTGGTGCCGTGCACATGTAATCCCAGCAGGGAGGCTGGAAACAGTAGGATCACTGCGAGTCGGAAATAAGCAGTGAGATCCTATAGACCCTGTAGACCTTGTCCTAAAATGTTCCTTAGCTAATCAAACCTCTCTCTTTGTCTCTGTCTCTGTCTCTGTCTCTCTCCCCGCTTTGTTTTTGTTTCTTTGAGACAGTCTCACCATGTATTTCAGGCTGGCCTTGAACTCACTGTGCAGCCCAAGCTGGCCTCAAACTCGTGGAAATTTCCTACCTCAGCTTGATGAGTGCTGGGATTACAGGTGTGCACCACAAAAATCTTTTAAAGTATAATTTACATACCACACAATTTACACATTTAGAGGACCCAATTCAGTGAGCCACAGTCATTTGAACAGTTGTGTAACCATCACTGCTATCCAATTTTAGAATATTTCATCACTTGTGAAAGAAACTTTGTGGCCTTTTAAAGCCACTCCCGTTTTTGTACCAGTCCCTGACTACTACTAATCTATTATTTGTTTCTCTCTAGAGGTTTGTGTTTTATGGACAGTTAATCTAAATGCAATCGTAGACTCCCTGGTCTTTTGTGACTATGACCGGCTTCTTTCTTCACATCTGAGAGGATTTGTTGTCAGTGTGGTTTGGTTTTTGTGGTGCTAGAGTGCTAACACACATCTCCCCACACACATATGCTAAGCACACACTCCACCATGGAGCTACACCCCCAGCCCAAGCCTGGAGTTTTTGAGGACCACCCACGCTGTTGCAGACGTGACAACTCCCTGCTTTATTCCTGGGAATAGAATGCTCTCCTCCAAACAGACCACCTTTGACTCACACTCCTCAGCTGATGGCCAACTGAATTGTTACCACTTTGGGCCATTGTAATTTGATTCATGTTCCTTGAACATTTTGTGTGAGTCTTTGTGTGCCCACATAATTACATTACTCTAGGAATGGAGTTGCTGGATCATGTGGGGACGCTATGTTTCACATTTTGAGAAATAGCCAAACTGTTTCCACAGTGATGGCAATATTTTACGTTCCAACCAACAGTGAAAGAGGGTTTTACATTCTAGCTGTCCTCACCGATACTTGTTATTGTCTTTCTTTATTGTAGTCATCCTCTGAGGTGTGAAGTGGCCTCTTGCCACAGTTTGGTTGGTTTTCTTTTGGGTGTTTGAATCCAGGACCTTCAGTATGCCACTAAGCCACATGACCAACCTTTTAAAAACTTTAGTATTTACTTATCTGCGGTGCTGAGTATTGATTGATCTGCAGTACTGGGGACTTATTTTTTATTTAAGATAAGGTCTTGTTAAATTGCCCCCAACTTGCAGTTATCCTGCCTCAGCCTCTTGAGCAGCAGATCATAGATGTGCACCCCCACACCCGGCTTCCTCTGGTCTATTATGGTCATGCCCAAGCACTTATTTACCTACTGAAGTTTTTAATTTTATTTCTGTCATTTTATAATCAGTTACTTTCTATTTATTTCTCATTTATGTGAGGGCATTCTGTTGGAGGAGTTGCTTTTCTATTTTGAATTATGACAGATGTAGGTTATTTTATATGTAATTTTTTTCCCAGGAACACAGAGAAGGCATTACAAAATGTTTGGCTGAAGGAGGGCAGAAAGTGTGATCGAGGTGGCCAGGGCCCAGCCACCAGGACGGGGTCCCCAGCCACTCTGCCCTCCCTCCCTTGGCTCTGTGAGAAACGGCAGGGTGTGGTCACAGCCATGGGTGTGAGACTTGGAGAGAGCTCAGTGGAGGATGAGCAGGCGGGAGCCCAGCCCCAGGACATCTAGGGCATCCCCAGCCCCGCGCTCCTGGGGGAGGCAGCACGGGCAGCGCCAGCGCGCAAAGCTGTACCCTGCAGTCCTGGCTCCAAGACGGCCAAGACGGCCAGGGCCAACCCGAGGCACACTCGCCGCCCCCCCCTTCTCTGTGACAGACGATGTGGCTTCGAGGGCCACAGCAGGTCCAGGTTTTCCCGTAGTGATGAGGACTTCTCCGGCCAGGCGCTTTGCCGGAGGGTCTCCCTGGGCTCCTTCCGCTGGCCGGCGCTCCTCAGGGGCTGGCATCCCTTCCAGCCGGCCCTGCAGAGCTGGTTAGCTTTGTGCTGAGCTCAGTACTAAGGTGCTCACAGAGGCTCCCTGGTGACTGAATACATAACCGGATTCCCTCGCCCCCTCAGAAGTACAGCAGCAAGCGCCGAACTCCCAGTGGTTTGTCACACGGAAAACCCAAACCCATCAGAGTGCTGAACAGGACCCTGTTTCTAGGTCTTTGGTGATGTAGGACCTGTCTGGAGCGTGCTGTGACACACTAGAAAGAGAATGCGTGCAGGCAGTGCTGGCCCCTGACCCTCCCATCCGGTAGCCGGGCCCTTCCTTCCTTCCTCTCGCTTGCCCCCTCTACAGAAGTGGGCGCTCCACAGTTCCCATAACTCTCCCTGTCTTGCGAATTCCACTAGCTTCTGATGTCAAAAGCGTGTTGATGGCTTTTCCTGCAACTTCTGCAGATGGCCGCAGAGGCGTGGCACTTCCTGAGGTCCCTCAAACACAACAACTCTGGTTTCAAAGACCAGAAGATAGGTGGGGGTGGGGTCCGAGCTGTGGCTTGTTCCCTGGCACATTTAAAATCAAATACACCTGGCCTTCATCAGTTTTCTTCCAAAGCCTCTTCTGTCTGGACTCCATGGGATTTGTACTCCTTTTGTGAACACAATTTTGATTTTTTTTTTTTTAAGCTTGGGGCTTGGGCCCAGGGCCTTCACAATGAACTATGTCTTCAACCCTTTTCACCTTTTGTTTTGAAATAGGGTCTCACTATGTCACTAAATTGGCCAGGCTGGGTCTAAACTTTTTTTTTCTTTTTTTTTTTTTTTGTGGAACCAGGGATTGAACTCAGGCCCTTGTACTTGCCAGACAAGTGCTTATTCTACTGAGCCATCTCCCTGGTTTGAACTTTTGATCCTCCTGCTTCAGCCTCAGAGTGCTTGTATTACAGGTGTGCACTACCAGCTGTGTAAACCCTACTTCTCGTGAATGAACTAAGCTGCTTGGTGAGCAGATGTTATCAGATTTTGGGGTGCTGGAGTCTCCTTTTAGAGGTGATTTCTAGATTCTTTCTGCCCCAAACAGAGTGGTCAAGACAAACACAAAAGGTAGTGGGGCTTTGTGTTTACTAAAAGTAGGAAAAGAAGCAGTCTTTGCAGAGTGGGTTTGGGCCAAGTAAAAGTTGGAAAAGGAACACACAGACAGCAGCGGTGGAAAACCTGGAGATGGAGCACCCAAACTGCAGCCCTAGGCCCACTTATCACAAAGCAGCAACACTGCGGTTGCCCTGAAAGCCAAGCTTCTCTCGGAAAGGGCCCTGCCTGCCCACTGCAGCACCCATACCCGTGCCACTGCTCTGCAGCATGGAAGAACACAATAGCCTCCAGCTTAGAGGCAGCTGTCCCTTTGTACCTCCCCTCTGCAGGCTGAGGTCAGGTGTAGTGTGTCCCATCCCAAATCTGTTCCCACTGTCCAGAGCACTGTGGTAGTCCAGCCGGACTCTGGGATGGTGCGCATGTGTCCTAGAATCTGTTCTGAGCAGAGCCCCCCCACTTCCCCACGCAGTTGCCCTGTCCTCTCCATCTCAAAGGCACTTTTCCTGGCACGAGCTTGTGTGGAAAGGCGCCTAGGTTATCAGGGAGGCCCTGGGTTTGATCCTAGCCCTCAAATGCACACCCTCGCTTCTTAAAACTGTCAATGTTTTTCATTCAGTGATTTTTTTTTTTTTAGCTTATGATAATTGATCAGTTCTTGTATAAGATATGAAGAAGTTGTGTTTCATAATATCTATTATACATTTTGGTTCTTATTTTATACATTTGGGTTTTCTTTTCTTCTTTTTTTTTTTTTTTTTTTTTTTTTTTTTTTTTTTTTTTTTTTTTTTTTTGTGGAACCAGGGATTGAACTCAGGCCCTTGCACTTGCCAGGGAAGCACTTATTCCACTGAGCCATCTCCCCTGCCACATTTGGGAAAATACTGTGATATTTTCACAAATATGTCTGGTTTACTTCACTTAAGAGTATGACCTCAGACTGGGGATATAGCTCAGTGGCATAAGCACCTGCCTAGCAAGCACAAGGTCCTGAGTTCAATCGCTGGTATTGAAAAAAAAAAAAAAAAGTATGACCTCAAGGTGCATCCATTTACCTAGAAATGTCTCAAGTTTATCATTCCTTATGACAGAGGAGAGTGTACTCCATTATATAAACAAGCCACATCTTTACTGGTTCATCAGCTGCTGGCTATTTGGGTTTTCAAGGTATAGCTCTTACAAACTGTGCTGCTATAACCGTGGGTGTGTATATATTGCTGTAGTGTGATGCTTTTAATTCTTTCAGGAAGATACCAAGAAGGTCAGATGGAACCTGAAGTTTTAGTTTCTTGAGGACTCTCCATGGATTTCCACAGTGGTGGCCCCAGTCTGCACTCCCACCAACTATGGAAAAGGGTTCCTTCTTCCTCACAGCCCCACCAGCATTGGTTGGCTTCTGGATGGTGGCCATTCTTTCTGGAGCATGACCAATGATGGTGAACATTTTTCAAAATATATTTATTTGCTATTTCTTCATGTGGTAGTGGTTAGCTCTCATATTTAAAAGTTAAGCAGTACCCAGCACTCAGGAGGCTGAGGCAGGAGGATTGTTGTGAGTTCGAGACCAGCCTGAGCTACAAAGTGAGCTTAAAGCCAGCCTGAACTGCATAGCAAGACCCAGTCTCAAAAAGACAAAAAAAAAAAAAAAAAAGTTAAGCAGTAAACATTCAATTAATCTTTCATCATCTTCTCCTCCCACCCCCCATGGGGACAGATGGAAGTGTGCGGGGGAGATGGGCCTGAACTCAGGGACCTCTGAGCAACCTCCCTCCCCAGGTATAATCCCCAGTGAGAAAGAGAGAACCAGATTGCTAGAAAGGGAAGGCGTGGTCCCTGACTCCTGCCAGGCCAGCTTGCTCCTGTCTGCTCCAGCTGGACTCCTTTGTTATTTTTCTTGCACTTCTGTGTTAAGGGCCCATCTGATCCTGTGTTGCTCCTCAGGCTAAAAGGTCTTCCCTGGACTGAACTCAGGCCCTTGTACTTGCCAGGGAAGCACTTATTCCACTAAACCATCTCCCCAGCCCCCAAAGGGTCTCTTTCCATTTTTCTCCTGCATTTTTTTTTTTTTTTTTTTGTCAGAATGGGGGATTGAACTCAGGCCCTAGCGCTCGCCAGGGAAGTGCTTATTCCACTGAGCCATCTCTCTGGCCCCTTTTCCTGTTTTCTCATTAAAGCTTTTTCTACTTTTTCTTTTTTAAATACCTTTGGAGATAAATGGTAGTACAAAGGGCAGATAGTAGAAGTCCAGAGACAAGGTTGAGCTCAGTGGTAGAGCACTTGCCTAGCTAGCACAAGGCCCTGGATTCAGACCTCTGCACCCAAAAATGTAAAAGAAAAAAAGTGTGGTCAAGGGGCTTGATTTGTTTGCCCCGTTCATGTCTGGTAATGCCAAGGGTGCTGGATACAAGGGTGGGAGGCACATGGGAAGACTCTGCACTGCCTTCGCTGCAAACCTTAAACTGCACTAATGTCGTCCCTGTACTCAGGATGCTGAGGAAGAGGAGGGTCACCAGGTTAAGGCCAGCCTGGGCTATAGTGAGTTTAAGGCCAGCCTGGACAATTGAGACCCTGTTGCAAAATCATAACAAAAGTGCAATAATAATAAAATAAACAAAAACAAAAAAAAGACATTGGTACTCATGCATTAATATAAAATGCCTTGAGTAGCTGAGGATCATGGCACACACTGGTAATCCCAGCATTCTGGGAAGCTGAGGTAGGAGGATCACAAGCCTCAAGCCTGACCAACTTAGACCTCTCTTAAAAACAGAACATGAGCTGGGGGTGTAACTCAGTGCAAAGGCCCTGGGTTCAACCCCTAATGCAGAAAAAACAAAAAAGCCTTGGGCCAGAGAGCGCATTTTTTCGGCATCCTGTGTGCTCAGGAAGGGCAAGGCCCTGAGCCTGATCTTCAGCACCACCAAGAAAAAAATAAGAGCCTTCTCCATTTCCTAAGCCCTTCACTTAAGACTGTCTAGTAGGAAAATCTCTTCGTAAAAAGGTTGATGAAGAAAATTTTGTAAAAATTGCCCCCAAATGCCAAATGTTTATCATGCTAAGTTTATAAATTTTAAGGAATTATAAATAGTGGATTCCAAATTGATAAGAGTTTTCATCCAGGAAAGTATCTGCACAGCCTCTGGCTATTGACTGGACTTTGTCCAAAAGTACTTGGGACCTGGGGCAGCACAGGACCCAGAGATCATAGTGTCCCCAGCTAGAGCACATGTCCCCAGGCCTTAGCTCAACATTCCCACACTCCACACCAGCCCACAGCTCCCTCCCGGAGCCTGAAAACACAGAGCCAGGCCTGCCAGCTGCACAAGTATGGGCCAAGCCACTGGGCCTGCAGGGAGCTGGTTTGTTTTGTTTTGTTGAGACAGGTTTTTACTATGCAGTCTAGGCTGGCCTTGAACTCATTATGCACTGCAGGCTGGCCTGGAATTCATGGTGGTCCTCTTACCTCAGCCTCCAAGGGATGGATTACGGGTGTGTGCCACAGTGCCTGGCTCTGCAGAGGCACCTTTGGCTAGGAATCCCCTGTGCACGGAGGCTTACTGGAGGAAGTGCCTTTCCTCACTAGTGTGTATATCTATGATCGTGCAATGTTTTGTCTGCTTTTTTTTTCAGTACTAGGGACTGAACCCAGGGCTTTACACATGCAAGCTGGATGCTCTACTATTAAGTTACATCCCCCCTTTTAATCTTTTTTTCGATCCTGAGGGATCAAACTCAGGACTTTGTGTTTGCCAGGCAAGCACTTTATTCCACTGAGCTAACTCTCCAGCCCAAATCTTTTAATATTTATTCTAAATTTTTCATTAGGGCCAGGGAGATGGCTCAGTAGAGTAAGCACTTCCCTGACAGGTGCAAGGGCCTGAGTTCAATCCCTGGTTCCACCCAAAATAAAACAAAATAAAATACAATAAATTTTTCATTAGCACATGCTCATGATACATAATGAATACCTAGAGGCCAGGGATAAGTACCTAGCAGCATAAGTACCTGTCTGGCAAGTGCAAGGTCCCAAGTTCAATACCATGCACTGGAAGAAAAGATTGTATATTGGGCTAACATAACAAACACCTTCACTGTGTGAAGCTGGTGCACATTCAACTGCTCCTTTCCTTCCCCCTCCTCCTCTCTTCTTGAGCCCCTTTGCACCTGCAAGAGGTCTACCACCTACTTCCTATCATCTATCCTTTATTATTTCCTCTTTAAATTACTTTTTAAAAATTTTTTGATCTGTAAGTATAATATCATATATGCACCTTGTACGATACCAAAACATTATGAAAACAGTTTGCAATGTATTAATTTATCGAATCTGTCTTGTTAAGGTGTCTTAAAATGTCTGATTGATATTTGTACTTCAATAAAATAAAAAATAAATTAAAAAAATAAAAATAAAAAATAAAAATTTTTTGAGGCAGGGTCTTATTAAATTGTCCAGACTAAAGCTGGAACTTGTGATCCTCCTGCCTCAGCCTCCCCCAGAGCCTGGGATTACAGGTATATGCCAACATCTCTGGCTGTCATTTTGATATAGGGGAATGAAACTCCTTCTTGGTCTCTAAAACCAAAGAATGAATTTTAGGAACAGATTAAGAGCAGAATATTTATTGGAGAAAAGAAAGCTTCTGTCTGAGAGGGACAGAAGGGAGGCCCAAGTGGGTTGTCCCCAGGAAGCTGCCTCTTCCAGGGACGTTTTATAGAGTAAATCCATGCAAGTCTAAGGTGGAGAACATGGGAACTCACTTAGGTGGGCATGAGGTCAAACAAAACTATGCTCAACCAATGATATTACAAGCACCATTGCTCAGGTAAAATTGATTAAATCCAGAGCCAAATGGGAAAGTGAGTCACATAGTAAGCAGGAACAGTTTATCCAGTAGCCAGCCTGTAGCAGTTGGATTAGTGGCTCTTCCTGGCTTCTTCAAGGTAATGATCAATCCCAGATGCTTGTTTTTAGGGAGGTGAGCATTTGTTTAGTGTTTGGTCTCTAGGTCTGGCCCTCAGCAGGAGCATCCGTCTCTCTCACAGTTGTAGCATATCTTGCCTTCCGTGCTGTCTCCTTGAGGGCCTGGCCCTGTCTGACTGCCTGTAATATTTCTACCTAATTTAACTTCCTACAACAATTTCACCTTCTTGCAAATTCTTTAACACCTGAAGTAACAGGAGGCAGTGGGATTTTCCTACAAGACCCTAGTTTATATGCATAAAATAAGGGTAGTCTTGGTATTCCTAAAAAAATGTTCACCTTGTGCATGTCTGTGAACCTTTGGGATTCTTAAGGGCTCCCCAATGATCAATGATGTAGAGTGTGCCTAAGGAGAGTCACATGGAGTGAAAACATTCCCTCAGCCTTTCACAGAGAGCAAATTGGTCAAGCAATGGCTGTGACTCATCCACAAGGCTGATACTGGCAAAGGATCTACAAAGTGTGGTATGGGGTTACAGGATAAATTCTGAGGGTACATGACTGAACTTATCAGATACAAAAGTTACATTTCTTGTTATACAGGTCTCAATTTATCTTGGTCTTAACTATCCAGCAGAAAAGCATAAAAACAAGGTATATAAAGTAAAGCCATATTAATATGCTGAGCTGTGAAAGGCTCAAGTCAACAACTTCTGCAGATAACCCACTACTATTGTGGACTGCTGGACTGTGTTGTAGTGTTTTGCTGAATTTGTGCACTTATAGTATTAAGATGCCAATGGAATGCCCATCTCTGACAGGACTAAATGAAAAAAGGGATGCTAAGGAAGGCCCATTTTGTATTTGTATATACAGAATAGTTAGGATAGATATACAGCTACTTTCGCTTAATTCAATGGAAGAAAGATTTGTAATAATAGTGTTTGGATAGAATATCCTGTCTGCTTCTTGTACTGTGGATAACCACTAAAAAGATAACAATGTACAATGTATTAATTATTGAAACTGTCCTATTAATCAGTTTTAAAACTGTCTCATTGCTACACTTTGACTCTTGCTAGCCTAAGCCATTCTCAGTGGGTGTGTTACCTCCTAGAGCACACATGCTGTCCATGGACACTAACTACCTGGGCCTTGGGCACCCTCCCTTCTCTGGCCTCCTTCAGATTTTTGTATGGTTCCTCTCACTGGGTTAGTCTGTCTCCAGTTGCACTTCTTACATCAATGTGTCTGTTCATGCTCACTGCCACCCTCCCCTGGGCCTCCCCTTGGTTTACCAATTTATTGTTTCAAAACATGCTTCACCTGGGCAGGTGCTTTGCTCTGTTCATGGATGTCCGCACCCAGTCCGTGTAGGCTGAATGAGTACATATGAATGATGCTTAGAGATAACCGAGAACATGCTCTAGCTTATTTTCAGAGTAAGTCATTTGACAGAATTCTTGGTGGTTGACAGGGGTTGGGAGGTGGGAGTAACAAGGAAGACACAGAACTGTCCCAGAGAGCAATGGTGACAATGGCCATCCAGCATGTGGGTGGACTTCACACCACAGAGCCAGCCTTGTGCAGAGGGCACAGGCGGTGGTCATGTGCACTTTAATCACACTGGCAAGCTTTGGCTCTTTAACCACTACAAGTGTACCGGTCAGCTTCCCTGAGGTAGAAGAAAAAGATTTATTTAGCTCACAGTGTTGGAAGTTCAGAGTCCGAGATTAGGCAGACAGAAAGAGGTGAAGAGGCCGAGGGTATAGCTTAGTGGCCTGAGTGCCTGCCTGGTGAGCACAAGGTCCTGAGTTTGATACCTGGTACAAAAGAAAAGAGAAAAGAAAGTGAAGTGAAGGCAACAGTGATGGGGCCTCTGGCAGGACCAGTGGTGACAGGGTCGTACTATAGCAGAAGCTTCCAGAGAGGAGAGGCAGCTGTTATGTGGGAGCCAGGAAGCAGAGAGGGAGAGCAGGACTTCAGGGTCAGCACACCATAGCTGAGCTCAGGACTTCCCTTCCGGCCCCATTTTCTACAGGGTCCAACACATGCCAACAGCTGCACCATGTGGACCCAGCCCTGAATCACAATGGACTCTTTGGGGAACACCAAGCCACAGCTGAGCCATAGCCACTGCCAATGGATTACCTGTGAGCCTACTCCCAGCCAAGGAGGGCACATGTCTTTTAGACCCTATTCATCACCACAGTCCTGGTCCAGCACAGGACGGGATTCGTTACAAAAATTGTCATTCATGGTCCCCTGTTCTCTGCAGCTGGCCAGATCTGGAGGGCTAGGCTGGCTCTCTGTGTGAAAACCAAAGAAACAGTGCAGTTCTATGCTCTGAGCTGTTTCTTACTAGCAAATAAAATCCCAGGTCAATTCTCACTTCACACACACACACACACACGAGTATGGGAAAGAACCAGTCCTTTGGCTGCAAAGGCCCATATTTTGGTTTCCTTGGCTTTGGAGCCCTTCTTGGCGCTGGGCCACCTAGGGAACCTGAGCCAGTCTGTGGCTCCATCGCACTTGGGCGGGCTCTATCACGGATACAAAATCAGACTCCCTGGCCCTCTCTGCAAGCGGGGCAGACAAAAGTGTGTTGGCAGTGCCTGTGCAGAGCTTGGAAGGGCCCTGGGGAGGAGGCTTGGCCCAAGCAGGAGCTTGGCGGCTCTGGCCACGCGGCCAAGATCCCACCCTCGCCCGGACCCTGCAGCCTGCACTCCCACTTCTCCTAAAGGGCAGACAGACAGTGCCTGCTGGCTTCCCAGGGCCATCCACAGTGAAGATGTTCATGGTAGACTGCTAAGTGTCAAAGGCAAGATTATATATATATATATATAATTTTTAAAATCTCTGTATTTAATTTTTCTTTTTCTTTCTTTTTTTTTTTTTGGTGCTAGGGATTGGGCCCAAGGTCTCACGTAGGTCAGGCTGCATCCTACCCCTGGGCTGCACCCCTCCAGATTTTTTTTTTACAGCTGCACAGAAAAACAAGCCCAAAGAAGGCGCCCTGCGCTATTCATGGTGTCTTCTGGGCAGCTGGATAAGGGTCCTTTTCTTCCCTCTTTGCATCTTGCTGTGTGCTTGGCTCTTCCTGGCAACGAGCATGTGCTGCGTGAAGCTCCTGAGCTCCTCTTCTAAGGGGCCATCACCGTGCACTCCGCGTGGCACAGAGGAAGGTGAGTGCTGCTGAAAAGCCGGAAATCGACAGCTCCTGCACCCCCGCTGCCCAGGGGAACTGTGTGGGGCCTCCGGGGCTCACCCTGCCTTTTGCCTCAGAGTTTCTCTGGTTTCCCTGATTTGCTTAGCAAGAAACAGCAGCAGTTTTGTTATTTCCCCAGAAAATTCAGACGCAGAGCTTCTGTGCTCAGTGGCCACGGCTTCTCTGGCCTCTAGAGGGGGGGCCAGTGCTGGGGGGCTCCTGGCACATCCACTATGCTCCGCAGCCAGGCTGGGACCTTGCTGCCAGCACCAGCCACCCTGGGGTGACACAGACAGGGTCTGTCATGGGAAACACTGGGCGCGTTCCAAGGGAGGAGAGGAGACCCCAGGTTCACCCCAGAGAAGGACGTGTCTTCTCTGAACTCTGCAGCAGTCTGTGCCCTAGCTTCCCCCTAACGTGTCAAGAGCTCTACAGCCCGTCATGTCTCCAAAGCCTCAGTATCACAGGCTCCTCGGGAGAACACCCTTGGTTCAGCTGGCAGGAGAGGCAGCAGCGTGGCCCTGGAGAAGGAGCGGGTACGTCCTCTGCCTCCCTGGAACTGGGACAGGAGCAGGGGCAGGGGGTGATTTGGAGGCCAGAGCTGAGGGAGGACTGGCAAGTGGCCTCTGCCTGAGGGAAACCACTCAGTTTATGCCACTGTGGCAGTCACTGCCCCCAGGTGGGACACAGGGGGACCCAGCAGCAGGGAAGACAGCAGAGTGAGGACAAGCGGATGGGCAAGGTGTACTGTGGGCCCCTGCTCCTCCTGTGAAGTCAGATGCCTTTATGAGCCTCCTGAGCAGCAGGGAGGTCGCTGTGCTGTGGCTGCTGTTGTTGGTTTTGTTTTCCTGTCCTCGGGTTTGCACTCAGGACCTTGCATGTGCTACACGAGTGCCCCGTGCAGAGTGATACCCTCAGCCCTTCTGTTTTATTTCGGTCCTGTTTCATTGTGTGTGTGGTATTGGGTACTGAGCCCAGAGAGCACCGAGCTGCATCCTGTCCTTTTTATTTTTGGAGACAGGGTCTTGCTGAATAGCCCAGGCTGATCTTGAATTTGTAACCCCTTCAAGCCTAAGCACACAGCTCTGTGCCAGGAGCCTGGGTCTCTCCTCCTGGCCCCTCCCTGGCACAGAGGACTTTATCCTGAGAGGTGGCTGTGTCCCCTCTAGAGGAACCAGATGGCCCTACAGATGGCATCCTCTTGGGGGTGGGCCTGCAGTCCTAGCTCTGCTCCTGGCCAGTTGCAGGGCACTGGCCATGTGAAGCCCGCAGTCACACTTCCCTGCACACCATGAGCTCCTGCGGGGTCCTCTTGCCCTGCCCTGGTCTGTGCACCAGCCACCTGGAAATGACCTTTCTGTCCCCACTGGTCTCTAGCCTCACGGGTGAAGAGGCCTGAACCCAGGAACTCACAGGCTGTCATTTGGTTGTGCTGTGTCCCCCTCTCTTCAACGTTAGGGGGGGTCTTTCAAGAGGGGATTAAAGGGCCGGTGAGATAGCTCAGCAGACTAAATGCCTACTTAGGCAAGCACAGGGACTGGGGTTCGATCCCCAGCACCACAGACAGCCCCGGCCTCGCTTCCAGGCAAGCTGAGTAGGCCTTGGGAACTGGGTGTGGTGGCACATGCCTGTAATCCTCGGGCATGGTGAGGCTGAAGATGGGATGATCATTATGAGTCTAAGCTGCATAGTGAGACCTTATACCAAATACACTGAAAAAAAAAGGCGTGTGTGTGGGGGGGATTCAGTTAGAATGAGGTTGTTGGAGTGGGGCCCTGATTCCCAACAGGGTCAGATCCACGTCGGTGGTGATGTGGTTTTTGTTTGTCTTTTTGAAAGCGGGTCTAGCTATGCAGTTCAGACTGGCCTTCAGCTCATTTTGTAGCCCAGGCTGGTCTAGAACTCCCAGCGATCCCGATCCCGCTGCCTCAACTTTCTGCATACTGGAATCACAGGAGGGTGCCACGCTGTCCAGCTGCTGATGGTTTCTTTTGTAAGGAGAGGGCGGTCGTGGGCCAGCCAAGCGGCCTCCGGCAGCCGGCCTGCCCGCCTTGACCCTGGACCTCGGCCTCCAGACCCCGCTGGACAGCGCTGGCTGCTTGTGCCTCTCTGCCGGAAGTGGTCACGGCCACCAGGCGAACCACCCTCCGCGCGGCCGGGTGGGCTCTGGGCTCCTTCTTGAGGCCACGCCACAGGGACGGGTCGCAGCTCTCCCTGCCCACCCCCACCCTCCCTGGCCAGGCCCGGCGCGGCACTGCCTTTCCTTCTGCGCCAGCCCAAGGGGCCGACGCATCCCGGCGCAGTGTAGCTACGAGACTGAAGCAGTCGCCCCCTGGTGGCTTCGAGGCACCGTCCTGAGGGGACCGGGTAACTGTGCTCGGGAAGGATCCGGCTGCCTGGGCCTCCAACCTGCAGCCCTCCCGCCTCGGCCTCGTGAGTGCAAGAATGAATTTCTTAACAAATAAAACCAAACTGAAATTTTGGTTTAAAAACATGAAATGAGCCCGAGTGGTGGCTCATTTCATAAGCCGGTAAGCCCAGCACTCTGGGAGGCCAAGGCAGAAGGATCTGGTTTTCGAGCCCAGCCTGGGCCATTTAGTGATTTAGGGAAGTTATCTCTCAAAATAGAAAAAAGAGAGGGGGATGTAGCTCTGTGTGAAGGCCCTGGGTTCAATCCCCAGTATCACAAAAAATAACATCGAAGGTCACTTCCTTTCTTCTTCCGAAGGAGAGACAGTCAGCAGAGAAGAGAGCAAGCTGGCAAGGGAGCAGAGGGCCTGAGAGAACGTTTAACCCACCCAGTAGAAGGGAGACGCAGAGGGCCACGTGGGCCTCTGCCCACTGCCCCTCCACCAGTAGGCTAGGAAGGGTCCATTCCGGTGACTACGAGTATTGCCCTGGCACAGGTAAGTGTATTTCAGCCCTGTCAAGGAGCTTGCGAGGCCCAGCAGCAGCAGTATTGTAGGACTGTGTGCCCTGGAGTGGTCGCAAGGCCTACTCTGGTCACAGCTGAAGCAGGTGGGTCTGGGTGGGGACGCTGGGCTGGCTTTGGAGCCCCTGCCCCCAGCGTTCCTTCTCTAGTCTCAAGTCCCTCTGTGCTGCTGTCTGGCCTGGCTGCCATTTGTTCCCTGACCTGGGCCTCTTTATCTCCCCAGACCCCAGCACTCTCTCGCCTGTCAGCTCTGAAACTGTCCAGGCCTGTGGGCTCAGGGTGCCTCCAGATGGCTTTGGTTCCCACCATCCAGTAACTCTTTGCTGACCTTGACTCTGTGGGCAAAATCTAAAAATTGTAAATGTAAGACAAAAGCCAGGTAACCGTACCCATTCGTGGGCAAAGAGGAAGTTATTTCCAAACACTGTAAACCACCCCATGGCCTCCTTAGTTTCAAGTCATTCTAAACAGCCTGCATAGGGGAAAGGCTGCTCCCAGTTCCACTATACCCACTCCTCAACTCAGCAGCTATGGGCTCCATGTCCAACGGACACAAGGCCCTGCTGCAACCCCGGCACTGTTCTAAACTCCAGGGACCTGGCCAACAACAGCCGGGCACAGAGACACACACTTTGTAAACTCTGGGAGACCGAGGCAGGAGGATCCATCCAAGATTGGGCCCAGTCTGAGCAATTTAGCAACTTAAAGAGACCCCTCTCAAAAGCACAAAGTTGGGGCCAGGGAGATGGCTCAGTGGAATAAGCACTAATAAGCACTTCCCTGGCAAGTGCAAGGGCCTCAGTTCAATCCCCAGTTCCACAAAAAAAAAAAAAAAAAAAAAAAAAAAAAAAAAAAAAAAAAAAAAAAAAAAAAAAAAAAAAAAAAAAAAAAAAAAAAAAAAAAAAAAAAAAAAAAAAAAAAAAGCACAAATTTAGGCCAGCCAAATAGCTCAGCAGATTAAAGCGCTTGCTGAGACAGGCACAGGGACCGGTTCAATCCCCAGTGTGCCCTGCCGGCCCTGCCCCAGGGGTGTGCTGAAATGGTGAATGAGACTGGGTGTGGTAGCACATACCTACCAGCCCTTGGGATCACTACGAGTCCGATCTACGTAGTGAGACCCTGTAGACCCTGTACTAGATACATTAAAAAAAAAAAAAAAGCAAAAAATTAAAAAACCAAATGAAGGGCTAGAGATGTAGTTTAGTGCAAAAGCCCTGCCCATACCAGAGCAGGAGCGGGGTGGGGAAATGATGGGTTCAGGTGCAAGAAGGTGTGTGGGTCCCAAAGGAGAGAATGCACAGGACTTCCTGACCAGAGGGAGATGAGAAGGGAAGGGGACGGATGGAGGTGCCAGCGTGGGCTGCTGTCAGCGCATGGAATGCAGAGGGTGCAAAGGATGTGAAGGGGCCCGGAAGCCCAGGCTGTGCTGGCCCTGCCCATTGGTGGGTTTTTTTTCCCATTGGTGGGGATTTTTTGTTTCTTTTTTTTTTTATCTTTTTGAACAGAGTCTCGCTCTGTAGTTCAGGCTGGTCTCAAACTCATAATGATCCTCTTTCTCAGCCTCCTGAGTGCTGGGGTTACAGGCATGTGCCACTGCACCTCGCAACTTTTTTTTTTTTTGTCATTATAATTTATAAGATCAAAACTGCTTGGGGATTGGGCATGGTGGCACAAACCTGTAAACTCAGCACTTGTAAGGCTGAGGCAGGAGGATTGCCATGAGTTCAAGGCCAATCTGGACTACATAGTAACACCCTGCTCAAAACAACAAACCAAGGCTGGCCAGATAGCTCAGTGGACTAAAGTGCCTGCTTAGGCAGAGCACAGCAGCCAAGGTTCAATCCCGGTGTGCCGTGCCAGCCCTGCCCCCTAGGCGTACTGAGATGCAACTGAGACTGGGTGTGATGGTGCATGCCTATAATCCCTATGCTTGGGAAGCTGAAAACAGGAGAGTCACTGTGAGTCCCATCTATGTAGTAAGACCCAGTAGAACCTTACTAAATACAAATAAAATATTTAGATAACCATTAGTTTCTATTCTCTCTCTCTCCTTCTTCTTCCTCTTCTTTTCCTCCTCCTCCTCCTCTTCCTCCTTCTTCCAGGTGCTTGGCACATACAGCTATGGCCAAGTCCAAGAACCACACACACACAACCAGTCTGGAAAATGGCACAGAAATGGCATCAAGAAATCTCAGTCACAGGCCAGGAAGATGGCTTAGTGGAATAAGCACTTCCCTGGCAAGCTCAAGGGCCTGAATTCAATCCCCATTTCTGCCAAAAAAAAAAAAAAAAAAAAAAAAAATCAAAATCAGTCACAAAGATATGAATCTCTGAAGGGGGTAGATCCCAAGTTCCTTAGGAACATGTATTCTGCCAAGAAGCACAACAAGAAGGGTTTCAAGAAGATTCAGGCAAACAATGCCAAGGCCATAAGTGCAAAGTGCTGAGGCTATCAAGGCCCTCATCAAGCCCAGGAAGGTCAAGTCCAAGATCATCCCAAAAGGAGTAAACCTCAGGCTTGCTTGACTTGCCTAGACTGCCCTCCCCAACTTGGGAGCATATCCATGCTTGCATTGCCAAGGGTCGCAGGCCTTGCTGGCCAAAGCCCAGGCTCCAGCCAAGGCCCAGGCCCCAGCTTCTGCTCCAGCCCAGGCTCCCAAAGGTGCCCTGGCCCCTGTGAAGGCTCCATAGTAAAAGCTTCTTATCTGCTGATGTAAAAAAACAGAAGAGCTGGGACGACCCCTGGGTGCCATCTGTGAGGAGCTGGTATCCTCCTGTGCTCTTTGTACAAAAAAACCTGAAGCAGGATAAAAACCAACAGCAATAGCAAAAAGGTACCACCAAACCAAACCAAACCCAATATGGAGTGGGTTCTAGGCAAGGTGTTCTTAGTAGCTGCAGAACCCCAGGCCTTTGCCTTTTCCCCCTGCTGTCCTCACTGTCACCTCCCGAGACACCTCTCCAGCAGTGACCACAGCTGCCACCCTCTGTGTTCCATCCAGTGGGAAGGAGAGACACTGACTCTTCTTTGGGGCTGTTGGGGCTGATGGAGGGTCTACTTGGAATCCGAGAGAACAACAGAATCTTCAGGAACACACAGACCACATGGTTCCTGGGAAGCGACACTGCATGCCTGTCACCTCTGCTCCTCAGGAGGCTGAGGCCAAGGGATCCAAGTTTGAGCCCAGCCTGGGAAAATTAGTGAGATCCTGTCTCAAAGTAAAACTTAAAAGGGCCTGAAGATGTAGCTCAGCAGCAGAGCCCCTGCTTAGCATGAAGTCCTGACTTGGGTCTTTGGTGGGACAGGAATAAGAGGGGCCCTTCCCTCTCCTCCTAGCAGAGACCAGCTCTGCTCCCCAGCCCAGCATTCGCCCCTTGGTGGGAGGAAACTGCTCCGAAGCTGCTTCTGCCTCCCATCTGGCCAGGAATAGAGAAAGCCCTCTGCCCAGTCTCCTAGTCCTTTAAGAAGATACATAAAAAGGCCTCTTGCAGTGGCAGAGGGGGAAATGCCTGTCTTGTCTGCTTTTTCTGGCTGTTTTGGTTTTTTTTGTGTTACCTCACAAAGAACCCCATGAATGGCACCCTAAGCTACATCCCCAGTTGTTCTGGCTTTTGTCCAATGCCCCCCCCAAGCCTGGTGCGCTCACAGGTGGGACTTTTTCAAGGTGGTGGTGGGTGATTACTAAATGAGGCCACTGATTGGTTTGGCACTGCCATAAGCCTAGTGACCTGAACACAACATAAGGGGCAAAAAGCTACTGTGAAGGTCCCTTACTGTCCCTCTTTTAAATCTATTTTATTAATTTATTTGGTACAAGGTCTCATTCCATAGCTCAGGACTCCTAGTGATCCTCTTGTCTCAGCCTCCCCAGCGCTGGGATTACAGGTGTGTACCACCACGTCCAGTTTTGGTGGCTGGCTCCGTGTGGGGCCAGCACAGCATGTGGTACTGGGAATCGAACCTGGGTCCTTGTGCTTTGCAGGCAGGTGCTTAGACCACCGAGCTACCTCCTTGTTGCTCTTGCTACCTGTGAGTACCATAAGCTTTTCTCCTCCACAGTGCCCCTCTGCCATGCCACCCTTGCTTGGAGTCAGCTGATTATGGACTGAACTTTCTATGTTGGGAGCTATATAAACCTTTCCCCTTTAATCTTGGGTTTTGGGTATTTTGTCTCAGCAACAAGAGAAAAGCAACAAAGACACTAGCACTTTTTTTTTTTTAGGGGGGGGTGTACAGGGCTTGCTAAGTTGCCTGGGCTGCCCTTGAATTTGGGATCCTCCTGCCTCAGCTGTACTACCATCCTGACTGCCTGCCTGTTGTTGAGTCTCCCAGAACAGTGAGAATACTACCCAGCTGGCTCCAGTAGTGCGTGTGCCACATTAGTAGATGGAAGCGACAGTCCCAGAATCCTCATTCCTGGAACAGCACTTTCCTAGTGGGACACAGTGCTATGCCTGGCTCAGTGCTCCTGAGCGGGGCTCTGTGGCTCAGTGGCCCCAGAAGGGCACGAGCCAAGCAGCATCGGTGCTTCCAGGTGCACCTCAAGATGGGCAAGAAAATAGCTCTTAGCCATTCACTTTGTTAAATTCTCTTTGACTAGCAGAGCTGGTTAATTTTGTTACATACAGAGCCCCACATCCAAGAAAACAGCTCCGACAGTACAGAACTGTTTCTTGGTCAGTAAAATAGACTGAGCCCAACATGATAGCAACACAAAATACATAGCAGCTAATGTATCTCTACCAACGAAGTAGCAGGGGAACTGTGACAGCAAACAAAGAGCTGTTAATGCTTTTCCCAGATGGGCACTTGGATGTGACAGCAGCCAGTGTTTTCCTCAACTTAAAACCCTTCCCATGAACATTTGCAAGGAGCAGGAAAATTTAAAAACCAGGAAGGAAGGGAATGATAGTCATCTCGAAGGAAGGAAACAGCTCCCTTACAAAGACACGAAAGTCCTACTGTCCCTGGAATCCTCTCCAACTGCCTAGGACAGCTCCCTGGAATTCAGTGCATTTGGAATGTTGTGCAGCGTCACGTCCTCCTATTTTCAACCCTTAAGGATTCCTGAAGGGTTATTCATTCTGTTCCCTCAGCCCCTGGTGACTGCTGATATGCTGCTTTTGTGTGTGTGTATGTGATACTGGGGACTGAACTTGGGGCCTTGTGCTTACCAGGCAGATACTTATGCCACTGAGCTGTCTCCCTAGCCTCTGATCTTTTTGTCTTTGTAAATGTACATCTGGATATTTCATATAAGTGGCATGTATAAATATTAATACATACATGACATAAATATAAATTACACCATATGTGATCTTTTGCTCCTGACTTTGTTTACTTAACATGTTTCAGGCCAGCCAAATAGCCCAGCAGATTAAAGCCTCTGCAAGTAAGTATAGGAAGGGGCTAAGGGTTCGATCCCTGGGCGTTCCCTGCAGGGCCCACCCAAGACAGCAATTGAGACTGGGCTTGGTGGCTCGCACCTATAATCCCAGCTCTTGGGAGGCTGTAAACAAGCTGATCGCTATGAGTCCAATGTAGTAGTGAGACCCCA
Source organism: Ctenomys sociabilis (assembly GCA_004027165.1). Classification (NCBI taxonomy): domain Eukaryota; kingdom Metazoa; phylum Chordata; class Mammalia; order Rodentia; family Ctenomyidae; genus Ctenomys; species Ctenomys sociabilis. Next base: position 31,984 of record PVKA01012668.1, on the reverse strand, counting down.
AATATCCTGTAGACCCCTTCCCTAAAATAAAAATAAATAAAACACATGTTTTAAGTTTTATTCTTTGTCAGTATTTGATTTTCTTTCCTGTGACAAAGTATGTTCTATGATATACATATACCACAATATATTATTTGTTCATTTATACTGGGACAGGCATTTGGGTTGTTTCTGTCCTTTTTATATATACTTAGTACAGGACCTACAAGGTCTCACTATGCAAATCAGATTTATAGTGATCCTCCTGCTCTCAGCCTCCCAAGCGCTGGGATTATAGGTGCGCCACCAGGCCCAGTCTTTCTGTCTCTTGCCCATCACAAACAATGAGCACTGCATACAAGCATTTGCCTGAATTTGGTTCCAGTGTGCACCCAGGACTGGTTGGGCAGATGTAATCCTGCATTTCATGTCTGAGGCTCTGTGCTATCAAACTGCCTTCACCACTTCCAGATCAGTTTCACTCTTTCAAAAGCAGTACTTGGTAAGTTACCAGGTGCTGTGACACTCGGTGAGTTGTCACTAACCATGGCATTGAAATGAAGTCTGCCGATCAAGCATGGGGACAGATCAGAGTGAGCTCATCATAGCATCTGCATCGATGTTTGCGTGCTGCCTGCATTTCGTGACAGAAGAGACTCCAGGACAGTCCTGAGCTTAGGGAATCACCATCAGGCCCATATCCAGCTGTTCAAAGCACAGCCAGCGGTGCTTCTGTGACATGTTTCTAGCTTTCAGAAAGCTCCCACCTGCCTGCCCGCCCGCCCGCCCGCCTTCCTTCCTTCCTTCCTTCCTTCCTTCCTTCCTTCCTTCCTTCCTTCCTTCCTGGACTAGGGACTGAACCTAGAGCCTTACATGTGCAAAGCAAATGCTTCACTTACCACTGAAGTACATTCCCAGACCATTTGAGACATTTTATCTTCCAACAGGCTTGCTGCATGGCCCAGGCTGGCCTTGCACAGGGCCTCCTCCAGCTTCTGCCTCCCCGGCAGCTGGGGTTACAGGTATAAGCGTTGTGCTCGCATATCCTTTCCTCTGTTCCTACAGCACCATCCCTCAGTGGTAGGCTAGTTAAAGCTGTCTGCTCAGGGGGCTGGGGAGATGGCTCAGTGGAATAAGCACTTCCCTGGTGCCAGGGCCTGAGTTCAATCCCCGGTTCCGCAAAAAAAAAAAAAGCTGCTTGCTCAGTCTTCAGAGTCCATACATTCTGCAACAGGTGAGGAGACTGATTTCAGTGTTGGGAGTCTGGTCACCTGCTGGAAGCTCATCTTCAAGTAGTCAGATTTTCCCACTCAAGGAACCGTTCCATGCATGCTTAGCTGCTGAGGTACAGATTACATTGCTGCCATCATCTAAATTTAAGAGGAAAAATTTACTGCCTCCTACTGTAATCCCTGAGGATTGACAATAGAAGAAAGCCACATTATTCCTTCAAGATTTGCATTCTAAAAAGTAATCATGGTCTTGCACAACCTTTGTGTTAAGTGGAACACTTCAAATAAAAGATGGGCAACGAGCTCTACATGACCTTGGAAAGGCAGGCAAGGTGTTCAGCGGTCAGTGGCCCCTGGAGTGGTGCATATTTGGGAGAAGCAGACAGGGTGTGTGTTTGAAGCAGCACCGGATTCATCCCAGCGTTGCACTGCTCTTTCTTGATGTGAGTCTGCTTGCTTCAAGGCATTTAATTCTCCAAATCCTTGCCAATGTTAAGTGACAGCAGTGCCAGTGCCGAGGTCACATAGGTCTCCCTTGGGCTGCTTTACCCCCTGTGGCTTCTGCCCTTGAGGATGAAGCTGCAGCACTGTGAATCCAGGAAGTTGTTTCTGAAATGCTCTGCAGTTCAGACAGCATTCAAAGTTCAAATAAAGGTGTGAAACCAAGAGGATATGAAATTTAGAAAAGGTAGTTTTAAAAGGCAAAGATGGGGGCCAGGGAGATGACTCAGTGGAATAAGTGCTTCCCTGGCAAGTGCAAGGGCCTGAGTTCAATCCCTGGTTCTGCCAAAAAAAAAAAAAAAAAAAAAAAAAGACAAAGATGATTTTGCTGCACCCTGGAAACCCTGGACCGACACCTTCAAGGAAGGCAGCAGAGGGCAGAACCCTCGGGTGCATGTGCCTTGCCTCCCCAGATGCAGAGGCGGAGGCGGGCCTCTGGGGAGGGTGGGAGATCCTATTTCTGTGGCTTAAATCAAGGTTCTGAAAACTTGGCCCAGATGTGGTCATATCTGTAATCTGTGTTTAGCTGCTTTTAGTATTCATACTGAATAATCCTCTGTGTGTTTGTCTTCAGCAATCCCAAATGTGCTGTACATTTTCATAGTTCTAAACCCCTAAAATGTCCTTAATGGATTTCAGACACGCAAGACCACCCACTGTGAAGAAGAGAGTACTCACTTAGGGGCACTTGTGCTGCTGCGGCTTGGGCACCCAATGACAGCCATCCCAAACGAGAGGTGCTGCAGAGGGGCAGTCGCGGGGTTCCCACGGCCGGCTGAGCACGGCAGAGCACAGCCCCTGCCCTCCAGCAGCTGCTGAGGCAAGAGGCAGGAGGCCAGCCGGAGCAGCTAGCGAGGCACCTCTCACGGACAAGGAGCCAAGATGGAAGCTGAACGAACGGTGCAAGGAAGCTCTCTGCACTCTCTTTGCAATTTCCTCTAACTATAATTATTTCCTCCCCTCAAAACTCAATATACCCCAAATAATTGAACACAGGACCCCAGATGCAGCCACACCCATGACAGCACTGGTCATGACAGCCCACACGTGAAGGAACCCTAGTCAACAGCAGCAGATAAAGAAACATCTGTCTTGGGCAGAGGAGATAGCTCAGCAGTCTAAACACCTACCTGGCAAGCACAAAGACTAGGATTCAATCCCGGGTACCATATGCCATGCTGACCCTGGAAATTGGGTATGGTGGCGCACACCTGTAATCCCAGTGCTGAGACAGGATCACTACAAGTCCAAGCTGCAAAGGGAGACCTTGTACCAAATAAATAATTTTTTAAAAAGCATCAATCTTTTTTTCATATTCACTTTCCTAGTCCATACGTTGGCTCTTCATCTCCTGTAGTCCAAATACTTAGCACACCTGCAGCAGGAGCCATGGCTCAGTTGTGGTTTTGGTGCTTGACTGTCACTCTCACAGGTTTCATAGGGGCTAAGATGGAGAGGGAAAGACTGGGCTGGAGGGGTGGCTCCCCTTCTACCCCTTTCCCAGGATAAGGTGTTATTTTAATACCACATGGGGCAAGAAGGTCAGAGGTTTCTCTTTATCCTCCTGAGGGCCGGCTATGTCAAGGCCAAGGGGCAAGTGTGGTCTGGGTAAAGGTTACAATGGGGGCTTTGACAGTGACCATGGGCCCACTGATATGGCAAGAGCTGGACATGGTCCGACACTTCATGTGTTACCTCATCTCTACACACTGGCCTCCTCTAGGACTGTCTGGGTCCCAGGCCACTGACAGTCAACACAGACACTGCCTAAAAGTCCTTGGAACACTTAGGTATGTTCTCTGGCACCGTTAACAAAATACATGGAGCCAGGTGTGGAGGCACATGCTGGTAATCTCAATACTCTGGGAGACTGAGACAGGAATATCACTAGTTTGAAGCCAGCCAGGCAACTTAGTGATACTCTGTTGGAAAATAAAGAATAAAAGCAGGCCTAGGGATATGACTCAGGACTAGAGCGCCCCCTGGATTCAATCCCCACACCACACTCCCTACTCCAAAAGAAAGTTTAGGGAGGGGGCCGGGCATGGTGGCGCATGCCTGTAATCTCAGCACTTGGGAGGCTGAGGCAGGAGGATTATTGTGAGTTCGAGACCAGCCTGAGCTACAAAGTGAGCTTAAGGCCAGCCTGAACTGCACAGTGAGACCCTGTCTCAAAAAAAAAAAAAAAAAAAAAAAAAAAAAAAAAAGTCCCAGCTGCATAGTAAGACCCTGTAACAACCAAACACATAAACACCTAAAATGGGGCTGGGAAGATGGCTCAGTGGAATAAGCACTTCCCTGGAAAGCACAAGGGACTGAGTTAGGGAACACACTCAAACCAGAGCACTCACCCAAATCCATGGCCACAAGTCCACTGGGATCAGGACGGGCCAGCTGTTACTGGGACTCTTGCTGGTTTTTTTTTTTTTTTTTTTTTGTCTTTTTGAGACAGGGTCTCACTATGCAGTTCAGGCTGGCCTTAAGCTCACTTTGTAGCTCAGGTTGGTCTCGAACTCAACAATCCTCCTGCCTCAGCCTCCCAAGTGCTGGGATTACAGGCGTGCGCCACCACACCCGGCTGACCCTTGCTGTTGTGATGCAGTCTCATTCCCCCTGGGACCCAGATTCCCCTCCAGTCAGGGTGCAAACTGGCTCAGGTCCAGAAACTGGGCAGGGAATCCTGGCTATGCAAATGCTGACGAAGTGTTCTGCTGGCATCAGTCAAAACCTTGAAGGTTGCTGCCTATCTTGCCCCTGAGGAAGCCAGTCTTTATCAAACACCTCCATAGCTCTCTGTATCAACAACCCTTGTTAACATTCTGACCATGCCGTTCCTTGTGACTTTTGTGCCAAGCATGTTTTAGATGGCCAAGTGTCCCAGCCTCTGTGATACTGGGACCCTGGCATCTCCACTGCTACCAAGGAACCCAGGCCTTTCCTGCTGCAAGTCCTGGCCTGCTGAGGCAGCAGGAAGCTTTTGGACCAGTGTGTTCTTGCCTGAGCCTTCCCTGCTGCTTTGCTAGTGTTCCTTGGGCCTTCCTGTGGGGCAGTTCTCTGATAGTTTGGTTGTCAGACCTGTGCTATATGCACTCTGGCATCCCCTCGTAGGAATGATTTATTTTTAACCATGCTAAGCATTCCTATTATGTGTGCTCTATTATGGGAGATAGGGTTCTCTTTGCCAGTTAGCCAGAGGGTGAGAATCAACTTTCTTGGATCACTTCTGCATGTGACGTAAGCATTCTATCCCGAGACTATTCTAGGTTTTTGGGTTTTTTTTAATCCTCTTCCTCCTTCATCCTCAGTAGTTCTAGCACGTCTACTTCACTCGGAGTGGGTTGTCGGCTTCAAGTTTCTGAAAGCCATTGTTAAAAGTTTGCCAGTACAATCTTTCAGGATACTTGCTAAGGGGTTTGTCTTTTTTTTTACTATGACAAAATACTTGAGGCTGGAGGATGAATGAAGGAAAGAGATTTGTTTAGATCACAGTTGTGGTGGGTTTTATTACATCTTGTTTATTTTGTCTTTCTGAGATAGGGTTTCACCCTCCAGTGAGCACGAAGGGTTCGGTCTCCCTTTTTCATAACAACTCTCAGGCTGGAACTGAGGTCCTACAAGGATTGCACTAACCCTTGTTCAGCCACATGGCAGCCACTTCTGCCTCTCCCTGGTCCACCTCATATAGGCCATAGCATCTCTCACCACCACAGGGAAGTCCTTTCCAATGCAGAACCCGGGTGCGTATGCCAGCCCTAGGGTACATCTGGGTCACTTCAAACTCCTTAGGCTGTTCCTGCCTCTGTGCCAGCAGCACCCTCAAGATCTACTCCAGTATGCACTTTGCCAGCTTTTGCTGGCCAGGTCCCATGGCTCCTTCCAAATCTTGTCCCTTCCCTGAGTGGACAGTCCTGGCTTGGCTATCTATGACAGAACCTTCATCCTTAGTCTTAGGAGAGGCGCTGTTGTTGCTGGGAGGGCAGAAGGCATTGTATCATCTTTAGCCTTTTTAAACAAGGACTGCAAGTGAGAAGACACGAGCTTGGGGACCCGCAGGTGTCAGCACACTGCACCTGTGGACCTGGAGGCCCAGCCTCCTTGGAAGTGCTGCCTGACCCTCATACAGCCCAGGATCAACCTCTGTGCTTGATGATGGGGACTCCCAAGTCTTTAACTTCTCCCAAGAGCTGACTGCCACTTCATTCCATGTAGCCTGTAGCTCTTCTCACAGAGCTGAAGGGTCTGTGTGTTCCCTCTAGTCTGCCCACAGCTGCTTTTGGTGACTGCATCTCTGCTATTCAGGGTGGCTGTCAGCACTCCAGCCCCAGGCATGACCAACAATGGCTTCTCATGCCAGCCAGGGATGATCTGGTTGCACCACACCTCGGCAGTGGCTGTCTGGGGCCGTGGCCAGCACGCCTTGAGCAGGGCCAGCCTCCCCAGGAGCTGCTGCCCTCGTGCCAGCTGGGGCTGGCTTGGGGGATCACCGTGGGTGGGCACCAAGAAAGGACTGAGACAATGGCTCAGCAAAGGCCTCTGGCAATGTCTTGGAGGAATTCTTCCAAATTGGAAGAGCCTCTTAGAGCTTCCCCACAGACAGTAAAGGACCAGGACTTCATGTACTTAAATTAACTATCCTTGATTGGAGGCGGCTCTCCTTGGCTAGCAACCTCAGGAATGAGGGCAGAGTGGGCAAGGACAACTCAGCGGGTGCCACCAACACTCCCGGAATAAGCCTTTCAGTCATGACAGAGACTAGCTGGTGGCACGCTGGACAGCCAGAGCAGCACCAAAAGTTGGGTGTGACAGCACGGCTGAATTACAGGCATTCGAGGCAGGAGGATCACAAATCCATACCCAGCATGGGTGATTTAGTGATTCAGTGAGAACTTGGCTGAAAATTAAAAATAGTTGAGTTACTAGGGATGTAGCTCCATGCAGAGGCTTAATCTTTCCTATAGAAATATGGAGACTGACAGCAGCCAAGAAAAAGAACATGCACTTCCTGTGAAGTACTTGGGGCCAAAGGGTGGATGGAGTGTGGACAAGCCCTTGACCTATTTCCCACAAATGGAGCATTTCAGGTTTTTCTGAGGGGGTTACTGAGAAATGAACTCATTACCTCACACTTGCCAGGCTCTGTGTTGCTGAGCTATATCCCCAGCAAGCATTTCAGACTGTTGAAGTATTAGGTTGACAAGTATGAAGAAACTCATGTAACTTGGGGACAGTTGAAAGTGAGGATTAAGTCCTGAGGTATAATGGTTTAAAAAGATTATTAGGGGCCAGGGAGATAGCTAAACAGAATAAGCACCTGCCTGGCAAGCGCAGGGTCCTGAGTTCAATCCACCATACCACAAAAAAATAAATAAATAAATAAAATAAAAAGATATTAGGTGAAACTGCAATTTAACTGAAGGAGCCAGTTGTTTCTACTATGTACGTGGCTACTATAAAGATAAATGTAGCCTCCAACCTTACCGAAAGCAGCAAGAGGACAAAGCTGCCATGTTCAAAATGTCACCATTTCAATATGACAAATATTAAGCTCCAGGTTAGCAATGTTGTTTTGTAGCTACTAAAAAATAAGAACATTACCTTTAAGAGGCAGCATCTACTCAGACTTCAACATTACTAACTTCAAAACATGGCAATGGTGAGGGACACTTCGGCCATGTTAGCTTTGGCACTGGAGAGGATGCAGCTCTAGCCTGCTGGGTAAGCCCTCTGCTCTGCTCAGCACTTTCAGCAGGAGTGGTAGTGAGTAAAGTGTGGTCCAAGGCCCAGGTAGCCTCGGATCATCTGAGAACTTGGAAAACTGTAGGACTCTAGGCCTGGGGTGCATGTGTGCAAGTGTGTCAAGAGGGGAGGCCCAGCAGCCCACCTGCAGCAAGCTGGGCAAGGTGTTCTGATGCACACTGGGTCCCAGCACCACAGCTGGTCACAGGCACACTCAGGCACCAACCCAGACAGGATATAGGCAGGCAAAAAGCATTCTGGCCTTTGAAACATTCCTTTTTTCTCATTAATTACAAACACTTAGGTTTATCCATGATTTGAAAATTTTTTAATTTTTATGTTTTTTTCTTTTTTGGCGGGACCAGAGATTGAATTCAGGCCCTTGCGCTTGCCAGGGAAGCACTTATTACACTGAACCATCTCCCAGGCCCAATTTTTATGCATTTGAGCAGTGCTGCTCCAACAGCTCAGCGCCTGGGGCTGAACAAGGGCTGGGGTTCAGTCCTTCAGCCTACTGTGCTGGCTCCACCCTCAGGGTACACTGAGAGGGCAAATGAGACTGGGAGTGGTGGGGCACGCCTATAATCCCTGCTCTTGGGAGGCCGCAAACAGAATCACTGAGTCCGATCTAGTAGTGAGACCTTGAACACTGTAGACTCTTCCCTAAAAATACAGAAAGAAAAAAACCATGCAGATGTTTATAGGTTTGTAGCCATCAAAATTTGTAAGCAACCAAGATGTCTTTCAGTAAAGGGGTAAATTGTGGTGCATACTGACAATGGACTATTACTCTGTGCAAAACGAAAAGAAGACTTGGAAGAAACAGAAATGGACACTACATCTGAAGTGTCATCTGAAAAAATGACAGCTCATCTGAAAAGCCCAAATTTACCTGATTCCAACGATGTGACTTTCTGAAAAAGACAAAATTATAGACAGTGAAAAGGGTTTTGGGGTTTTCCCTCTGGTGTTCTCAAGAAAGCATTTGGAAGTTGAGGGGTGGTACACACCTGTAATCCCAGCATTGAGGAAGCAAGAGGATGGTGCCAGCCTGGGCTACAAAGGGAGTCCAAGGCCAGCTTGAACTGCAGAGATCCTGTCTGGGATTTAAAAAGTAAATAAATAAAGAAATAATCAAGCATTCTGGGTACTGGTAGAATAAAATGGCTACATGTGCCCAACTCCCCACAATGAATGTATTATGTATCTTATGTACCCCAAACATAAATGCACTAATAAAGGTAGATACATGTACGTGTGACTGATGGAGAATGCACTTTCCGGTGGCTCCTACCCTCTCAGTGTGGCTTGCCTACCCTAGCCCAGGCATCATGAGAGGGTGAGGCTGGTGGCGGGAGGCTGGCATGGGTGGAAGCAAGGGGCCCATGGGCAGCCCTCCTATCTTCAGCTCAGCTCTGCACAAACTGCTCTAAAGTCTAGTCAAAAAACCAAACCAAACAGCTGGCTTTTCAGATTGCTTTAGAAGGATGAAAATTACACTTTTTAAGGAAGAAAACTGAAAAGTGACCTTTTAAGTATGAGTTTATTCACTAAATTTTCTTAAATACCCACAAATTATTTTTCTTATTGCTGCAATATTCAGAAGCTGAAAACAATTTAAAACAGGTATTTTATTATACATTTAACATTTAGACTAGAACTGTATTGAGTTTTAAAGGTGAGTTTTTCAATGACTTAATAATAAGCATATGGAAACTGAAGATAATTATACCAACAGCTCTTGGACTCCGAAATAAAAACAAAAAATTACAAGGAAAGACATGGTAACTCATAGAGACAAACAATAGCCCACTGCCTCACCTGCTGGTTAATGAATAATAAAAACAATTCTGAATTAAATATAGTCTTTTTCGTAGTTAAAGCACAGTAGTTCTATCCTCTCATGAATGCTTTAAGGTCCAAAATACAAAACAGTATTAATTTAGGTCCTGAACATCTCTAATCTTGACTGCCCTATGTGAATGGTAACACTTAAGAAGTTGGTAAATCATAGTTTGCTTAATATGAAGTCAAAGCATGAAATGGGCAAGCAGCTTAACAAAAGTCAAGTGAGGTTTGGCCACCAGAACACAAGCAGAAAAGGCACCCAAAGCACACTCCAGAAGAGCCCAGCACTTAATGGTCACACCTGGCTAGCAGCCCAGGTTTGCCAGCCCCAGCACAGCGGTCCCTACAAAGATGACGCTAATAAGCTAGATGCAAATGAACAACTTTACTTACCAATCAACAGTACAAAATGATTACTTTCAGTCAAAACTAAAGTCACAGTTTTATTGCTAGTGAACTCGTGGTATTTTGGGTTAGCTGTTTAAAGGTAATAGCAGATGATAATGTTGTGACCAATGTAGTAAATTTCCAAAGAATAAAATTAATTTAGTGTTGTAAGAGCATTATTCAACACAATTACAGAAATCCCACAATTGTCCCCATTAAGTGGGAAATTATGAAAAATAACATTTGTATAATGCCTAATTTTTTTCAATTGGACTTTTAAAAGTAGACCTCACTTTCATTTAAACATTTTAAATAACTTTCTACCATTGATTCATTTTTCTATGAAATAAATCGAATTAAAAAAACTTCCAAAATTTGCTCCTAGTAAGTGATCTCAGATGGTTTTGATGCTAAGTAACTTATTTTGTTTCTAATTGTTTAAAAAAAAGCTTCTTTCATTTAATGAGGGTGGCCTGAAGTGTCATTTTTTTAAACATTAAAAAATACTAGGTCATCCAAAATCATGTAAGCTGAAGTTCCTGGAGGAAATGAATTTGGAATATTTATTTATATCCCCCCCCCCCCGTATTTTTAGGGAAGTGTCTACAGGGTCTCACTACTAGATCAGACTCCCAGTGATTATCCTGTTTACAGGCTCCCAAGAGATGGGATTACAGGTGTGCACCACCATACCCAGTCTCAACTGGCAACTCAGCACATGCATGGGAGGGGGGGTAGGGCTGGCATGATAGGTCCCAGGGATTGAACGCCCGGGCCCTGCGCCTTCTCCTGCTTGCAGGTGCTTTAATCTGCTGAGCTATCTGGCTGGCCCTGAATTTGTAATATTCACAGCATAATGAGATCTATAAACAAAAACCACAAGGAAGTTTTATCAAAATCTTCAAAAATGGTAGAGCTGGATGTGTTGGTGCATACCTGTAATCCCAGCAATTGGGAGGCAGAGGCAGGATTGTCCTAAATTTGAAAACAGCCTGGGAGACATGGTGAGTTCACAGCCAGCCTAGAACACATAGTCTCAAAAAACCAAAAATACACAAGACAACCCAACAGAAAGTGGTGGTGAAGCCAAGCGTGGTGGCGCAGGCCTGTAATCCCAGCACTTACAGGAGGATGAAGCAGGAGGATTATTGTGAGTTCAAGACCAGCCTGAGCTACAAAGTGAGCTTAAGGCCAGCCTGAACTGCACAGTGAGACCCTGTCTCAAAAAGACAAAAAAAAAAAAAGTGGTGGTGAGACAGCCCAAGCATGTCACCTCCACAGAGCAGAGTGTTAGCAGTGTGGCTTGATTCTGTTAACAACTGGTTAAGCCAGGGGAAGGAGGATAAAAGTAATCAAAGCCCTATGCCTGAAGATAGTCTGACTAACCCAAGCATGCCTGGAACCCAAGCACTTAGGAGGTTGCAGCAGGAAGGTCCCGTCAGTTCAAAGCCAGCCTGAGCTACATAGTGAGTTTACGAGCAGCTTCAACTACAGTAAGACCCTATTCTCAAAGAAACACACCCCCTCTGCCAAAGAATATCTAGTCTACCAGGTCACCCTGTACACTTCCCACCTAGAGACTTCCTGCCATGACACCAAAGTACAAATCACAACTCTATCCCAAATGTCCTTGTATGCTCAGTGCTGCTTTTTCCTTCCACCAAGTCACCAATAGCTCGTGATGACTGCTTTAAAATCCACATGGCTGGGCGCAGCTGGCCACACCTGTAAGCCGAGGGGGTTGGGAAGAGGAGGCAAGAGAGTCTAGCAGCTGAGGCCAGCATGGGCAACTAACACTGTCTCAAAAACTAAAAAAGGGCTAAATGTGTAATTCATTGCATCCTAAATTCAAACCTCAGTATTGCAACACAAAAAACAAGGACAAAGAAAGCCACTTGTCAAATCACTACCCCACAAAAGTTTAGAAGCAGAAGTAACTATAGTTATAGCAGTAAATCCACATATACTGCTTTTATTATATGGTTGTTAGTTGATGAAAACAAAGAGCTAAAGAATTTCCAAGTGATAGAAAAACATACTTGGGTAAGTTATGACAATGTTGTGTATGTAATGAGATAATAGAAGCATTTATTTTTGCACCAACTGAAAATACAGGGTTAATAATGAAACTTGGGAACGGAAAGGTCAAAGGGATCCAGAAACATTCACTATTTCCAAACCTTAGAAAAAAGAGCAGGGAAAAGGAAAAAACAAAAACAAACCAAAGAAAACAACATGTACACCATGATACCAGTCTCTTTTTAAGGACTTCCTATTTTCTCTCCTTTTAAAAGCATAAGACCCTTATTGTAGATTATGTATCATCTCCTCTTTGGCTATGAGGTGTGTGGTTTTGTTAACTAGAGACATCAACGAGTTCAGTTTCTGAGACCAGTCATTCAATAAATTATTTGGATCCTTGGGTCTCTGGAAGTTGATAATTCCTGCCAACCGGTCAACTTTAGCAAAGATGGTCTTGTTAACTACCAGATTTGACAGAAAAGCCTCTGACTCCTGCAAGAGAAAAAGACAAGCTAGATTAAGACGGAATCATTACAGAGGATAAACAAATCTTAATATAAAGAGCTAACCCTCATTATTAATAGCAACTGCTGACTGCAGTGAGAATGCATGTATGCAGCAAATGTGTAAGCCACAGTCTAGGCAGTGAAGAGGACTGGAAGCCCCTCAGGGTCAGGGCTGGGCCTGGGTCTCCTCCTGCCAGTGCATCCACTCTGCTCCCTTCCCTTGTTCCCTGGTAAGAGGTGGTATGGATCACGTGTCCATTGGTACTGGATTACAATGTGCACTACATCACCGTGCAACTGCACAGCTACAGACACAACACCTTACTTCTAAGGGCTTGGGCACTGTCATCCACAACCAAGGATCAAGCCTTTTAATTCTCCATAGCCATGATTTTTCCTTTTCAGTTAAACTGTGACAGCAACTTTTTTTTTTTTCATTGTATGTATTTGGTACAGGGTCACACTATGCAGCTTGGACTCATTCACAGTGATCCTCCTGTTTTTAGCCTCACCAGTGGGGGTGGGACCAGCATGGCACTTGGGACCAGGGATCCAACCCAGGTCCTGCACTTGTCAAAGCAGGTACTTAGTCCATTATCTCACACCCACCCTTGTGACAGCAACTTGATGAAAGAAACAGCCCTTTGAGACATGACCACACACAGTTAATGCCTACAAGGATCTCTGCACACACCCTTGGGTCCGTATGAAACACAAGCCTGGCCACGGCGCTGCTCTAACAAATCCTCGGCAGGTGAAGTGCAGCCAAGTCTGCCTCATACATTCTGTTCCTGCAGAAACCTAAGTGTACTGATTACATGTACACTGCGAACTCCACACAAACTGACACAAAACTAATGTGTAAGTAAACGGCTGGGAAGTATTGAGGACTGAATCCATACCACGAAGTGGCACCCCAATCCCCTAAGAGAAGACTTTATCTAGTGTAAATACTATTAATGTAATGGTACATTAATGTAATTAAGGTACTTACTATTTAGATTATGTTTTGGCACTCAAGGTAGTTTGGAAAACTTCTACTGCCTAAATTTATTTTTAGTTCGCTCAGCCCACCCTGAAAGTAGGGCTGGCACAGCATGTGGTGCCAGGGATTGAACCTCAGTCTCCTACAGCTGCCTAAGCAGGTAGGTACTTTAGACCGCTGAGTTATCTTGCTGGCCCTCTATTGCCTAAATTTAAATAATATATTTTTCCTAATTGATTTTTGCAGTCTGATATCCAAAGGAATGGTTACAGTAACCCCAACAATGATGCTCACTACTTACATCAACAGACAGATCCAGAAGCTGTGCCATCCTTTTCATTGTGATCCGAGTGTAGTACTTGGCCATTATTCTAATATTCTGGGGACAGGACATAGGAGGGAGGACACATAGCTGTCAGTAAGGGTGAGTCATCTTCATATCAAAACAGGTTCATTCACAATGTCAGGCTCTGCCCACCGCAAGAATGAAGCTGGTTCTAAATTTCTTTTTTTCTTGTTTTTAGAGCCAGGAATTGAACTCAGATCTAGCACTTGTGCCAGTCAGGTGTCAGACTGTTGAGCTATATCCCTGGCCTGGTTCTAAATTCTAAAAACAAAGCCTAAACACTTAGATATTTAGATTTCTGAGTTTTGATGAGTATTTGACATTTTTTGCCAGGCAAGCACTTATTCCACTGAGCTATCTCTCCAGCCCTCAACATAATTCTTTAAGTACATAGTCAAGTAATAAGCTTGTTTTCACTAGGTTATGGTTAATACCAATTTTTTTTTTTTGGCAGAACCAGGGATTGAATTCAGGCCCTAGCACTTGCCAGGGAAGCATCTACTGAGCCACCTCCCTGGCTTATGGTTAATAAAGGGCCAAAGTACTAAAATATTTCATGCTGAGTACAAGAAGCTGAAGTTTCTACTTATTTGTGGGTCTGAGCAAGGTCTCACAATGTAATGAGGGCAATTTCAAACTTGCTATGAGGCAAGCTGATCTGGAATTTGCAATTCCTGCCTTAGTCAGGCAACTGCTGCAACTGCAGGAGCATGTTGTGACACCGGGCTGATGCAAATGTTTTAAAGGCTAAAACTCAAAACACATACATACATACACACACACACATACATATATACGTAGATAAAACAGAAAGAATCTCAAAACATTTATCACTTATAACCTTGTCATTATTTAAGGGTAACTGCAAACCACATTTTTCTTCTTTTTGGTATTTTTTAGGGGAGGGTCTACAGGGTGTTCAGGGTCCCACTACTAGATCAGATTCGTAGTGATCCACCTGTTTACAGCCTCCCAAGAGCTAGGATTACAGGTGTGTGCTACCGTGCCCAGTCTCAATTGCTGTCTAAGTGTGCCCAGGGAGTGGTGCTGGCAGGACAGGCCTGGGGATTGAACCCTGGGCCCCTGGGCCTGCTTGAAGGTGCTTTTATCTGCTGAGCTCTTTGGCGGGCCCTTACATTTCTTTTTTTGTTTTTTTGAGACGGGGCTTGATATGCAGCTCAGACTAGCCTTGAGCTCACTTTGTAGCCCAGCGAGGCCTTGAACTCACAGAAATCCTTCTGCCTTAGCCTCCTAAGTGCTGGGATTACAGCACCACACCTGGCTTACATTCCCCAATTTCCAGTGGAACCCCCTTTATTCTTAGTGTTCTCAACAAAATACCAACAACCACACAGATGAATGAGGAAGGCAGAAATGAAAACTGAAGCAGCTGCCCCTCTGCTCTCTACCAGGATGGGTGGCAACGCTGACCTCCTAGAAAGCCTGAGCTGCACTCCTGTCATCTTTGTTGAGACAGGCACTTGTTATGTAGTCCAGGCTGGGCTCAAGCTTGCAGCAAATCCTCTAACCTCCGCCTCCTGAGTTGACTAAAGGCGCACGACCCCCTGTACTGCTCATTTTAACCTTTATGGGGAATTTACGACCAGGGCCCACAGACTTCCTCCCCTCCTCAGGCTCTTGTTTGCTGCCTCCATTCAAATGCTCACTGCCCCTAACCCTGCGGGCCGCCTCACCTTCAGGCTTGCGTCTTCCTACTGCACCTTTCACACTCACAGCAAAACAGTAAACTCTGAGCCTTGACACTATGCATTTAGTTAAAAGTTTTCATTACTGGGGCACACAAATCTATTAATGCTTTTCCCAGACCTCCAGCTTTTCCTGGAGCTTCCAAATTCCCCAATGGTCTAAACCTCTGACTCAGTGACTGCTGTCCCTATCTGCCTGGTAATTGTGTCCTCTTTTCTTTTAGTTTTGTCTTTTTGAGACAAGGTCTGGCTCTGCAGTCCAGTCTGGCCTTGAGTTCACTATACAGACAGGCTGGTCTTGAACTCATGGAGATACTCCTGCCTCAGTCTCCCAGGTCCTGGGATCACAGGTGCGTGCCACCGCACACAGCTGCATCTCCTTCCGAGTCTCACTACCCTCCACAATTCTTCATCCTCTAGGCTGACCTTTCTTCCCATAGAAAGCTGATCAACTACACTCTCTGCACAACTGTACCATGATACTTATTTATTGTTTATAAATATCTTTCCCCATGATTTGTTAATCTTGATGGAGGGGGACATGCCTTGTTCTCCCACGTGCCCAGCACTTTGTACAGTATCTGGTACAAAGAAATCTCCTAAGAAGTATTTGTTATGTGAATAAATGAATGGCATTAGTTTAGTTTACAGTGATGCTAGGAAGATCAAAGTTCAGGTTTAAGGTATAAGCCATTTCCAAGATAGCAAATGAGTATCAAAGTGAAACACCCCATTTCACTACGTAGGAGTTTTCTGTTTCACTGATAGGGTTTTATCACACTGCCCAGGCTGGGCATGAACTCCCACAGCTTCCTGAGTAGCTAGGATTATAGACACATCCAAAGGGTATGGCCTATCTCCTGATTTATAAGTCACAGAAGTTTCTATTCTTGAGAAGTCCTCCCACGATGGAACACGTTGAAATAGTTATTTCTTCTAATAAGCCAAAAATGCTAAGTAAATTACTTGTTAGAATAAAAATAAAAAGCCAAAAATGTGAAGAAAAAGACAGAATGGATGAGATAAATTCTAATATGCTTTGGTAAATGTTTTCCTTTTTTTTTTTTTTTTTTGGCAGAACCGGGGATTGAACTCAGGCCCTTGCACTTGCCAGAGAAGTGCAATTCCACTGAGCCATCTCCCTGGCTTTACTATGCTTTGGGAAACAGTGAAGATTCGAACTGTACATTCCTGTATGTAGGGCCTAGGGGAAAATTAACAATTAAAAATGTAACATCTAAGGGCTGGTCAAATAGCTCAGCAGATTAAAGGGCCTGCAAGCAGGAGCAGGGGCCAGGAGTTTCATCCCTGGCCTGCCAAACAGGTACCATTGCCTGTGCCCTGCCAGCCCTGGCCCCAGGGCACACTGAGAAGGGCAGTTAAGCCTGGGTATGGTGATGAACACCTGTAATCCCAGCTTTTGGGAGGCTGTAAACAGGTAGATTAATAGGACTCTATTAGTGAGACCCTGAACACCCTATAGACCATTCCCTAAAAGACACACGCACACACATAATCATCCAAAAGGAACTACTGATTATCAAATTGCACAACAAAAGTTCACAGCCTGTACTCTCGTCTGTACTCTCAGCTACTTAGGCTGAGGTGGGAAGACCCTAAGCTGAAGCTCTCAGCTCAGGCAAGAACCTGTCTTTCAATTTTTAAAAAAGGGATAAGGTAGCACAGTAGCTTATTGCGAAGGCTCTGAGTCCAATCCCTAGTAATGCCAAAATTTATACTCAAAATTATCAAAATTCAATTTGAAGATGATCTAGGAAACTCACTAAAGATTAGAATAAAAATCCTCACATGTTCAACAACTCTGTTCTTCAAATCTTTCCACCTTTTTTCACCATCTTCTGTTGAGGCAAATACATCTGTCGCAGGACTTTCGAGGGAGCCTTTCCTTAGTTCCATTCCATAGTCTTCAACAAGTGTGGACCAGCGCATCAACTCCATTGTGGTGAAAAGCTTTAGGAGATCCCTGTGAACAGTATAAAGCTTAATGTTCCAACCCTGCAAAAATCAAACATTATCTAGTACAGGAATCCTTAGTCCAAAAATCCAAATGGCTTCAAAGTCTGAAACTTTCGGAGCCCCATTATGATCCTTAAGTGGCAATTTCTACACCTGGCTTTGTGCACTGAAGGTGGCTGTCATCGATTAGGATGCTGAACTGGGGTGCGAGTGAGTTTCAGAAAATGACTGACTGGAAGCACAGAAACTCAGGAACAATGCTGATGCTTCTTCACTCTATACAAACTTTATTTTATAAATAATTTTTAAAACATTGTATAAACTTATCTTCAGGCTATGTATATGAGGTACATACAAAACAATTTTGTATTTAGACTTGGGCTCCATCCTCAATTATCAATTACATACAAAAAATACTTCAAAATCTGAGGGAGGGGAATCTGAAATTGGAAACACTTCTTATCCCAAGTATTTCAGATAACAGATTCCCAGCATTTATAACAATGGCACGTTAAAAAATAAAATCTGACCATTTTTATTCAATTTTATTTAGAACAAAAATTTCAGTTACTTCTACCAACTTTTCCCAGTTTCCTTAGTTAATATCTGCTCTCTTTTGTTCATCTTTGAAATAACTGTACATATACATAATGAACAAATTAACAATAATTAAAAGCCCATCATGTCTACAATGTAGCTTAATAACCAGGGATCGAACTCAGGCCCTTGTACTTGCCAGGCAGGTGCCTATAGCACTGAGCTATCTCCCCAGCTCTGTATTTGTTTTATAGACAACAGGTTTTTGTTATATATTTTTTGAAATATATATATTTTTAGCAATATGTACTTCCAAACAATTATCAAATCCTATACTTTAATGATAAAACTTTGTAAAATGATTAACCAAAAGCATATTAAACTCAGTACTTTAGAATAAAGTGTTGTAATCTCATTACATTATTTTAAGGCAAAAAAAAAAAAAGATACAGAATTTCACAAGATGATAGGAAATGAACAATGCATATTTTTATTTTTAAAGTAGGTGCTGAGGGGCTGGTGAGATACCTCAGTAGAATAAGTGCCTGCTTGGCAAGTGCAAGGTAGTGAGTTCAATCCCTAGGAAAGAAAGACAGACAGACAGACAGACAGACAGACAGACAGAAAGAAAGAGAGAGAGAGAAATGGAGAGGGAGAGACACACACACAAAGATAGAGACAGAGAGAAATGGAGACACACAGAGAGAGACAGAGACAGAGAGAGAGAAGAAAGCAATTAAGCAAGCAAGCAAGCTAGCTAGCTAGCTGAAATTGCTAGATACAGGTATGTAAGATTGATCAAGTAATATAAACACTGTTCCTTTCAATGAATAACAATTAGGGACTGCGGAGATGGCTCAGTAGAATAAGTGCCTTCCTGGCAAGTGAAAGGGCCTGAGTTCAATCCCCGGTTCCCCCCACCATCCCCCCCAGAAGAAAACAATGTTCATTCCAGATTGATGTACCCTGCAAAACTAACATTCAAATTTATGTAGAAATAAAGTACTTCCATAAAATGAATAACAATTAGTAGTACAATTAGCTTAGCTATCTTATATAAATATATACATATTTCTTTCTTCTTTTCCCTTTCCCCCACCCCAGCTGTTCTTTCCTTTTTGAAGTTTCTTCCCCTTTCACAGTATCTATTGTACCTTTCAGACTTTATTTACTCTTTCAGTTTCTTATACTAGGGAGACAATACGATGGATACATATGTGGGTGTGATTTATTCCACTTACAGTATGGTCTCTAGTTGCATCTATTTATCTATAAAAGCCTTGAGTGTATCTTTTTTTATAGTTATATATTAATTTCTGATGGAATACTGAAAACCATCTCATCACTTCATTATCTTAGTTTTTTCTACTGTAATCCATCAACAGTCAATGAAGTAGTGTGTATTGAGGTGAACTAATTTTCTTTCAAATCCTGTTCCTCAGAGAGGGCATCTTTTGAGAAAGGGAAGGGGATTGAGAAGAGCATGTAAGAGGATTAAGAGTGTGGTGTACCAGCTCCTCACCAGGAATCTTTACATACTGCAACACACACTAACAAGAATATATGTATATTCTCGCTATGCAGTTCAGGCTGGCCTTGAGATCACTTTGCAGCCCAGGCTGGTCTTCCTGCCTCAGGCTCTCAAGTGCTGGGATTACAGAGGTACGCCACTACACCCGGCAAGAATAAAATTCTTAAAAAATAATGTGTCTACTGAGAACAGTAGGCTAATTACAAAAATCACTTACTTGTATTTGGGAATTTCTTCTAACTTCTTATCACCACTTATTCGGTGAACCAAATCTGACTGTTCGTTGTCAAAAGGAGCCAGGATAACGTAGAGAACAACACTTTTCAGAGCCTGAAAAAGTTGTGGTTATAGGTTATATGCAATATTAGAAATGTAATGTAAGGCTGGGCATGGTGGCACATGCCTGTGATCCCAGCACTCCAGAGACTGAGACAGGAGGACTGGTGCAAGTTTGAGACCTATCTGGTTACATACTAAGCTCAAGGCCAGCTTGAACTACATAGGGAAATCCTGCTTCAATATATATTTAAAAAAAAATAAAATTCGTGGAAACTCTGGCCAAGAACTAAAACAATTTATAGGCGTGTGACACCATACCCAGTTTTTCAATGTCTTTTCTATAATATTTTTCCTAAAACTACTATATTAAATATTTAAAGTGTTACCTTCACTGACATTTTTATTTTATTATTTTTTAACATATTTTAGAACAGGGTCTACAGGGTTTCACTACACAGATAGGACTTGTAGTGATCCTTCTGTTTTCAGCCTCCCAAGTGCTGGGATTTACAGGTGTGTACCATGTCTAGCTCAGTCTCAGTTGCTGTCTCAGTGCGCCCCAGGGTGGGGACAGCATGGTACCCTGGGGAAATGATCCCCGGTGCCTGCCTAAGCAGGCGCTTTAGTCCACTGAACTATCTGGCCAGCCCTCAGACATTTGTTAAAAAAATTTTACAAAGTAATGCTGAGTCTGAACTATCATACCTCTGTTGTACATTAACCGTTCAGCTCTTCAAAAGTGATACATGATTTAAAACTGGCCCAAGATATAGTAAGTCCCAATGAACAAAAAGGGACACCATACACTTGCAAAGAATTTATAGTTACAGTAACTTGAAAATAAAAACTTAACTCCTTCCTAACAAACACCATATGAGTTCTCATCAGCTGCTTTACCTGCTGCCACTTTTCACTTTCTGCTTGTATACATGGAGTGTCATAGATTGCTCTGTAGTGCTTACAAATAGACAGATAGGATCCTTCATGCTGATCCAGCTGAATCATTAAATTATAGTATTTCAACTTTAATTTCTGTAAAAAAAAAAAAAAGTAAAGTGCGATTTATAGGCTTTATTCAAACATTTTCACAGTACACATGTAGTTGGATACATGCTCACCTCTGTGTTTTCTTCCTGGAAAAACTTGGTATTAATCTTCTTGCTGATGATCTGTGTCCGAATGTAATCCTTCACAGCCAGGCACAGCCGCATCTGCTCCAGGATAAACTCCACTCGCTCCTTCTTTTCCATGGACCCATAGGTTTCCACCTAGCACAGTTAATTTAGAATACTTACTAATATTTATGACTTGTTACAGATTAAGTTACCTATTTAAATATCCACCTTGTCAAATAAGAACTGCATACATATATATAAAGGGACTGATTGCATTAATAGCCAGCTATCTTTAGGAAATTACAATTTAAATACTTACTGGAACAATAAAATGGATTTTTCCCCCGTTTGGTGTAAATTTGAACTCGAATGCATGTATCCGATCGTGTAACCACCACCACCGCAGTGCAGACGCAGAGCCCCATCACCCCCTAAGCTCCCCATGCTACCCTCCTGGAGTCAGTCCACACTTCCTCTCTTCATGAGCTCTTACAAGCACATTTGTCTTTCCAAGGATCTCAAAAGTAGTATGCCATCTTTGGACAAGGTCTTTTTTTCCTTCTTTTTAAGATAAGACCTTGCTCTGTGGTTCAGGGCAGCCTTGAACTTGTAGCAATCCTGTTTTGTATTTTCATCCACACTATATCTGAGTTCTGCTTCACATCACTGCCAGCAGTTGTACTGGTTTTTAATTTTGACCTTTCTAGAAGGTATGTAATTACATCTCAAGGCTGTTTTTTTTTTGTTTTTTTTTTTACTAATGACTAACACAAAGAAAATTCACAGGGCCAGAGAGATGGCTTAGTGGAATAAGCGCTTTCCTGGCAAGCGCAAGGGCCTGAGTTTAATCCCTGGTTCCACACACACACACACACACATTAAAAAAAAAAAAAATCAAGCCAGGCGTGGTGGCGCATGCCTGTAATCCCAGCACTCGGGAGGCTGAGGCAGGAGGATTGTTGTGAGTTCGAGACCAGCCTGAGCTACAAAGTGAGCTTAAGGCCAGCCTGAACTGCATAGTGAGACCCTGTCTCAAAAAAAAAAAAAAAAAAAAAAAAAAAACCATAGGTTCTCAATTTACATTGCAGCCGAAACCATTATGTAAAAAAGTATTTTTCTTTTTAAATGCATATAACAAGGCTTACATGATACCCAATACAAAATTTAGAGCAATATCAAATGTAGATATATCAAATATAATGTAGAAAAACTTTTTTTTTTTAAGAAAACAGTTCTTCTCAGGCCCCCCGCCTGTCCCTCTCTCTGATAAATACATTCTACTCATTAAAAAAAAAAAAGCAAACAGTTCTTTTTTTGTTCCTTTTGAAACAGTCTTGCTATATATAGTTCAGACTGGCCTTGAATTCATAGGATCCTCCTAACTCAATCTTCCAAGTGTTAAGTACACAGAATTCAAATGTTCAAATCACTGCACCAACATAAGACAGATCTATTGATCTTTCTTTAAAACCTTCTTAGCAGCTAAACTTAACTGACCTGTGAGTGCACACTTTCTAGTGGTCAGAATGACCTCACACCCTGTTGCACTCTGACTCCTGGTGGTTCAGCACAAAGGGATGAGGTGCAACAATAAATAACTTTCACCAGATATTGCTGACTCGAGACCAAGTTTTACAAATGCCAACAGTGCCCCACCTGCAACTCTTGTAAGATGGAGGCCGCTTCCTTGACGTCACCATTTTGTTCTTTTATGGTTGCTAATGTTTTAGTCAGTCGAGCACGCTCAATTTCAACATAAATCTACAAACAAGACAAAAATATTATCAAAATTCCTGCCAAAATGTGTAGAAATTTAAAAAGAACTGAACTAATCCACTAGGTACAACAGCATGCATCTTACTGCTGTTGTATACTGTATGTTCCACAACTAGTCATGAGATGTTTTACATTTTAGAGGCAATCTCTATCTACTGCCTAAATCTGCTTCATGGTGTGTTTGTGTTCTGGAATTACACTCAGGGCTTTATGCTTGCCAAGCATGTGCCCTACCAGTGACCATTCCCCGGCCCAACTCATCCTTACCTTGCTAAGGTATTAAAGCTGCTAGTATGTTTGTAGCTGTAAGTAATGTTAATAGACTTATCATTTCCAACAAATCAACACTAGGACTATAACTATGACTTAAAAAGCCTAAGGCAGTGACGGCCCACTGTGGCCCCTGGGCCACAGGTTCACCGCCACCGGTCTAGGGAATAAGTTATCATGCCCTGTATCAAAGTACTTGCATGGCTTCCTAAATTTACCACGTGTTTCTAAATTGTCATCTTGGCTTTTTATGAGATGAGGACCTCAATACAATCCTTTAAATATAGGAAGATAATAGAAAAGGATGTACAAAGATAATGGCTGAATTAAGGTGATGACAGTTTTGTGTATTTCTTCTAAAAAATAAATGTACACAGGTTGTGTTATGTGCCTTGGCTTTGAAAATGAAAATAAACATGCATATGTGGTATACCTATATAAAATGCCCCATACATAAATATTTCTGAATGGAGATACAAGACAACTTACCACTGTGAGTCTTGCCAATAGAAACTCACCTTCCCAGGGCCTGCTGGTTAGCTTAGTGGTTTACACATCTGCTTATGCAAATGCAGTCAGGCCTAGGATACATCTGTTTAATCCTCAGCTCCACAGGCCTTACAAGACCCACCCTTAAGGCAGCCTGAGCCAGCCAAAAACAACAAAAACCTCACCTTTCCTTCCGTAACCATTCGCAGTGTATCAATTAACCGAAGTTTGACTGGGAGGTCTGTGATTTCCTCAACGTAAGTACAGCACTGCTGAACCATTTTTGCAACAGCCTAAAATAGTAAAAACTATTCATAAACAAAATTCATTCCTCATACGGGATACAAAGACATTCCGATTAAAGAGCTATGTTCAAATCCGGTCTTTCTAGCTGCTGTGGTGGCTCACACCTCTAATCCCAGCACTCAGGAGGCTAAGGCAAGAGGATCACTGTGGGTTTGAGGTGTGCCCGGGCTACATAGTAAGCTCAAGGTCGGTCTGAATTACATGGCAAGCCCATGTCTCAAAATATCAACCCCCCCAAAAAACAAACAAATGAACAAAAATTGGTCCTCTTAAATGACTCTAGACACTGAAACACCCACAGGAGAACATCAAAACACTTCAATCTCCCTGACAACTACCAAGTACTCAACAGCCAGGAGCAAATCAATTACAGATCAGGAAAACCTTGGATGCAAATATATAGCCAAGCAAAAAAAAACATGGAAAAATGTCAAGACTACCAGGGAAATGGTAAAAGCAATCTCCTGCTCTAAAAAAAAAGCGGAACTCCACAGTGACTTAAGCATGATCACAGAATACTGTCAGGAAGCACAAGAGTCTGTGGCAGAGGTAAAAGATAAAATAGTTCTATCCTCTGTCCTGGAATGGGGAGGAGCCAATCATCCACACTCATTTCAGTACAACATGGTACCAGAAGCCAGCCATTCACTCCTGTCCAATTTCCTCCTAAGAACGCATCCCTGAGGCTCTGATCATCACAATCAAGATCAGAGGGCTGCCAATGGTGCTGTACATTTTGCATAAATACACCAAGTAACTGTTTGGATTATGGGGACCACACAAATCTCTGTGACAAATAATTCAGCATTTCTGAGTCAAAGCTGGCGGAGATAACACATGCTCTAATGGCTGTGTGCTTCAGTAAGTTTACTAACACAAAAAGGCAGCAGGTGGGACTTGGCTTTTGTTTACCATCTACCATCCTCTAAGTGAACTTTAAATAGCCTACTGGAGTCATTCATAATAATCATTAGGATCCTGAATCACCAATGGTAAATTTAGATTTAAGTATAATTTAAGATTACTATTAAAAACATTTAATGTTGAAATAGCTCAGGTAACACTTCTAACTACCTGAAATGCTGGCTACTCAGAGGCTAAGGGGTTCCTGATAGCCAAGGGACTTTGAAGATGCATTCATGTATGAGTACATGCACTCATTTGTACTTTTTCCTCTTTCTCTCACTACCAAGTCACTACATTCCCCAGGCTGGCCTCAAATGCCCCATCTCAAGTAATCTGCTTTTGCCCTCAAGCAGCTGGGACCATAAATACATGCCACCTACCTAGCTAAAGCTTAGTGCAAGGATCTGAGATGTCCAGTATTTTAGAAAAACATACAGTCCCTCTAAATGCATTACAGTAATGACTTCTAGAATCTAGAACAGCACCTAACTTGGTAACATTAACAGGACTGGGGATGTAACTCTAAAGTGGAGCTCTTTTATCTGGCAGACCCAAAGCCCTGGGTTCCACCCCCAGCAACTTTGCCCCACCAAACCAAACTGAACCAACCCAACTGCCAAACAAAAAAAGAAGGAATAAAAACAAAACCATAACATCAATATTCTAACTTGAAATAAGCATCTTACTGTTCTCTGAAAAAAATGCAGGTTAAGTCTTTAGGGAAGTCATGGTTGGTGTGAAACCTGGACTAAGGTGACAGTTAACTTAAACTCTTTAATTTTTTTTTCCTTAGTAATAGTAAGGGCAGAACCCAGGGTCTTCACACTGAACTTTGTTACTGGCTCCCTTTTCAATGTTTTTTTTTTTTCTTTGAAAGAAGGTTTTGCTAAGTCACTAAATTATTCAGGTTGGACTAGAACTTTTGATCCTCCTGCCTTTGTCTCCCAGAATGTTAAAATTATAGGCATGTGCTGCCTATAATTTTATCCAGATGAAAATGTTACTTTGTAAAAATGCTAAAGCACAACATTTCTTCAGTTAAAAAACAAACAGTTATGGAGCAAGGACACAGACATTACAAGTCCAGTATGGAAATAATAGTATGCTACAGGGCAAAAAGCAGCCCAATTCCAGTTCTAGTGCTGCCAGTCACTGGTGAGACGGGCTCCACTCCTCTTCCAACAGGTATCTGCCATGTACGTAGCCTTTTTCTTCCTCTTTCTACAACTCTTAGCATTTTTTTTTACTACTCTTCCATGATTTACTTTATATGGTCCATTTACTTTATATGGTCCAATGTAGACTGTCTTAAAAATCCACCTTGGGCCGACCAAATAGCTCAGCAGATTAAAGCGCCTGCAAGCAGGCCCAGGGCCCACGGATTCAATCTCCAGGCCTGCCGTGCCAGCCACTGCCCTGGGGCACACTGATATGGAGACTGAGACTGGGCATCGTGGCACACCCTGTAATCCCAGCTCTTGTGAGGCTGTAAACAGGGGGATCACTACAAGTCCAGTCTAGTAGTGAGACCCTGAAAACTCTGTAGACCCTTCCCTAAAATACAAAAAAAAAAAGGTCCACTTTAAGGATACATATTGAAAGTGTGCTAAGGGGCCAGGGAGATGGCTCAGTGGAATAAGCGCTTCCCTGGCAAGCGCAAGGGCCTGAGTTCAATCTCCAGTTCCAGGAAAAACAAAAAACAACTTTAACTATATTTTAGGAAACCTGTTTTGGACTGTCCTAATACTGTACTACATAAAGCATGCTTAGCTTACTATAACTCAGGTCATTCTAAGACTTGTAAGTAGCCCTTTCAAAACTGTCCCTTACAGCCAGGTGTGGTGGTCATCCCTGTAATCCCAGCACTTGGGAAGCTGAGATAAGAGGCCAGCTCAAGCTAGAGTGAGTTCAAGGCCCTGAACTCCACAGACAGATCCTGTCTCAGAAAACAAAACTAGATAAAATAAAACAAAACCAACAACACTGTTCTTTGAACAGCAAGTCAAAAAAAAAAAAAGCAAGTCTCTCAGAAAACCAAAGATGTTCACTGGTAACCAAGTACCAAAAGGCATTTTAAATGTATTTAACATTCACATATTAAAAAACTTCATTTAAATCCATTTACTTTAAAAAAAAGACAAAAAAGCTGGGCATGATGGTGCATGCCCGTAATCCCAGCACTCAGGAGGCTGAGGCAGGAGGATTGTTGTGTGTTCAAGACCAGCCTGAGCTACAAAGTGAGTTTGAGGCCGGCCTGAACTGCACAGTGAGACCCTGTCTCAAAAAAAAAAAAAAAACAAACAAACAAAAAAAAAAAAAACGAGGGGCCAGGGAGATGGCTCAGTAGATCAGTAGAATAAGTGCTTCCCTGGCAAGCACAAGCACCTGAGTTCATCCCCGGTTAAGCAAAAACAAACAAACAAAAAAAAAACATACTGTTCCAGGGCTGTCCCCAAGCAAGCAACATTCCTGACTCTTATGTTGTGAAAGGGTCTGAGAAAGTTGCCTAGGTTACTTTGAACTTGCAGTCCTCCTGCCTTAGCTTCCCAAGTAGGCAACATTACAGGTGTGCAGCACCAGTACCATCTTCCTTGCTAACTGTTAACACTGCCTTTTTTTAATGGTGCTGGAGGTTCAACTTAGGGCTCCATGCATGCTAGGCAAATGTTTGACCTCTGAGTTACATACTTATCCCTAAACACAATATTTTATATGCATGTAAACGTACCTTTAAAAAAAATATTTTATTTTTTAGGGAAGGGTCTACAAGGTGTTCAGGGTCTCACTACTAGATTGGATTTGTAGTGATCTGCCTGTTTATAGCCTCAGAAGAGGTAAAAAACTTATTTTATGTATAAATATACATAACATCTTTTTATAATTTAGTAATCACAGTAACTGATTTTTACATTAAAAATTTAATGTACTTTTAATATTAAGCTCAGTTTAGCAGCAGTGTGATAAATAAAACGACTCAGAAAAGAATGTTCTACAGTGGACTTTCCAGTTACAACCAACCTGATATCTGGACAACTTGGGTCATGACTGGAATTTCAGTTTTTTTGTTTTGTTTTTTTGTACACAGGGTCTCACTATGCAGACCACATCCACAGTGATCCTCCTGCTTTCTGCCTCCCTAGTGCTGGGATTACAGGCGCGTGCCACCACGCCCAGACTCCATTGGCTCAGCGCACCCGAAGGCGGGGCCGGCGCGGCAAGCGGAAGCAGGGATCGATCGAACCCTGGCCGCTGCGCTTACCTAAGCAAGTGCTTAGTCGGCTGAGCTATATCGCCCGCCCTCGGAATTTCAGTTTTAACTTACAGCCAAAGTCTTATGTTTTCAAATGGTCTCAGATACAGATCTAACCCTTAAACAGTTCTGGGAGGAACATTCCAACATCCTTTCCTGTAACCATACAATTGAGAAATCCTGGACCAGTGTCTCTAAGGACACTGAGGTCGGCCTGTGTGTGGAGAAGGACTTTAGGATGTGTAGAGCAGCCTGAGCCTTCAGTGGACAACTTGAGCCACAACCAGCCCTTGGAAATTACTTGAGTTCAATAAGTCAAGGGTCTACTTTTGTATCTATTTCTGGTTCCACGATGATCTCTTACAGTACCATTTCCTTTAGTAATTAAAGCCAAAACATTGGAATCCAAAAGCTATTCGGGCAAGTAGCATTTTAAAGACGATCTATATAAACTAAGCACACATTCCTACAATCCCATCACTCGGGGCTGAGGCAGGTGGATCACTAAGAGTTTGAGGCCAGCCTGGGCTACACAATTCAAGGCCAGTCTGAGCCACATAACAAGACACGGTCTTTAAAAACACAACAAGAGGTCAGGGAGATAGCTCAGTGATCTAAGTGGCTGTTTGGCAAGCACAAGGGCTTAGGTTTACTCCCTGGTACAATATGCTGTACTGGCCCCCCACCAGCCACTATAACTGCACATTATAGTTACAACCGGATGTTATAGCACACAACTGTAATCCCAGTGCTGAGGAGGCACACATTCCTACAATCCCATCACTCGGGGCTGAGGCAGGTGGATCACTAAGAGTTTGAGGCCAGCCTGGGCTACACAATTCAAGGCCAGTCTTGAATCACTATGAGACAGAGAATCACTATGAGTCCCATAGCGAGACCCTCTACCAAATAAATAAATAAACCTAAACAAACAGGAAAAAAAAAATCCAAACCAAACAAAAACAGATGGGCAAAGTATAAAAAATGAAACTACTTCTAAAGAGAACTGTCAAAATATATATTATGCAGGGCGATCAGTACACAGTTTTGGGCTGAGGAGATAGCTCAGTTGAATAAGAGCTTGCCTGACAAGTGCAAGGTCCTGAGTTCAATCCCCATACCACAAAAAAAAAAGTACAGTTTATAAAAAATACCACCTGACAAAAATGCTGAAAGAACTTACATAATCTTAAACAAAATGAGCAGTGAAAGTAATTTATCTCTATATGGTTTCAAATAAGTTCGAGCAGTAAATAAGAGTAGTAAACTTAATAGGTTACAATATAATCATTTGAAATTTAAAAAAACTAAAAAAATAGGGAAATAGAACAAAGCTACATGGACACACGAAAAAAGTGCCATTTTATAAAATATGCAAAAATATTAACAAAAACCAGAATGAAAAGTTGTATTTGGGGCCAAGAATATAGCTCAGTGGCACAAGCACCTGCCTGGCCAGTGCAAGGTACTGAGTTCAATTCCCAATACAAGAAAGAAAGAAAGAAAGAAAGAAAGAAAGAAAGAAAGAAAGAAAGAAAGAAAGAAAGAAAGAAAGAAAATTGAGCTGGGCGTGGTGGCGCATGCCTGTAATCCCAGCACTCGGGAGGCTGAGGCAGGAGGATTGTTGTGAGTTCGAGACCAGCCTGAGCTACAGAGTGAGCTTAAGGCCAGCCTGAACTGCATAGTGAGACCCTGTCTCAAAAAGGCAAAAAAAAAAAAAAAAAAGAAAGAAAGAAAATTGTTGTGCCATGACAAAATGGGAAGAATTTTAATATATCCTCTACAAAGTTATGTTGATATAATAAAATTTTCAACAGGTTCCTAACAGTTTTCTGAAAGTCCTTATTTAAATGCAAATATATTTGCCTTTCGAGCAACCAAGAACTCACTTGTTTTAACTGACTCCTCCTCTTTGACAAAAGCATAATATTTTCATTAAGTAAATCCCATTCTTTAGCCTCATAGCACATCTTCACTACCGCAACTAATATCCGGGATGTAGACACCATATCTGAAGCCTGTAAGAATCAAAATGTAAAGTTAAAGGTAAGTCAAATAAAAATACTTCCAAGGAAACTAATGATAACTGTTATAGGCTGTAATCTACTCACAGTACGAGTCTGTTTTTCTAAAGAGAGGAGAGTTTCAATGACTTCTTGAAGTCTTCCTTCCTAAAACAAAAGATAAAAGTGAACAATGAAAAAATACCACCACCAACAGAAACCAAAATCTCTGACCTAACAGGTTTCTGACACAGAAAAGGCAAAATCAGTGGTCTATTCTGGGGGGGAAGACTACCCATAACCACTCGTTTTTGTTTCTCTCCAATTCATGATAATGTTGACTTCTCTCACGGCTGCTTAGAGTCAGTGGTTCCCCTTTTGGGAGCCACAAACTTCTTCCCTATCACATGAAAACACTAAGAAAAGTGGAACACATAACATGATGTCTCACTGGGAAAAAAATACCAGGTTTTTGTTTTAAATTCCAGTTTTTCAAACCAGAGTGCTTATGTACTTTGGCACACAGACTAACTGGTAGTCAAAATAATCCTGAAGAATAAAACATGGGAAAGCATACTTTCCTTTCTAAGTCACTGTAACAAAATTTTTTAAAATTTTATTTTGTATGTATTTGGTACAGGGTCTCACTATACAGCTCGGGCTTGTAGTGATCCTCCTGTTTTCAGTCTCCCCAGCGCTGAGATTACAGTTGTGAGCCACTAGGCATGCAATGCCATGCCTGGGTGTCCAGCTCAGCGCGCCTTGTTTTGTTTTTTTTGAGACAGAGTCTCACTTTGTAGTTCAGGCTGGCCTTGAATTCACTATGTAGCCCAGTCTGGCTTCAAACTCAAGACAATCCTCTTGGCTCAGCTTTCCAAGTGCTGGGCCTACAGGCATGCATCACCAAACCTGGCTCCAAGCTAATTTTTACAGCAATTTTTTTTTGTACTGGAGATCAAACTCAGGACCCTAAGCTTGCCAGGAAGGCACTTACGCTCCTGAGCTATATCCTAGGCCCTCCAAGGTAATTTCTAAATTATGTCTTCTCTTTCTGTTCTGTGATGTTGTTGGCCTTACACATGCTTATTACCCACAGCTTTACATGAGACAAACTGGCTGCTGCAGCATGTGTGCTATGGGTTCACCATCACCATCCTAAGCTATTATTTCTATGCAGCTTTGAATATGTATTGTATAATCACTGTCTGAACTTGTACCTGGTCTGAAAGGTCTGTGGATTCAAGTATACAATAAATTCTGGCTAAACATTCAACAGAAGAAACAAGGAGCAAATCTATACATTTTCCAAAGCTAAAGAGTAATAAATCATAAAAGATCAAAAAACATTAGAACTAGAAAAAACTAGCAGAGATTATTTAATTCAACCACCTTATTTGAGAACTTAAAAAGAGCAGGGATCCAACAGTTCAAGAGACCTGCTCACTAACAAAACCCATCATCAGAACTGGACTTCAGGGGCCAGGGAGTTGGCTCAGTAGAATAAGCGCATCCCTGGCAAGCGCAAGGGTCTAAATTCAATCCCTGGTTCCGCAACAACAACAACAAAAAAACTGAACTTCAGGGCTCTCTGGGATCTCATGTGTTTCTACTACACTGCAGTTTAGTGCATACCATACCTTTTGCTTTATCTCAGTCATCTTCAAAGAGAGGGCTTATATGTTTTGCAAAAGTGTAAAATGTTAAAATGTAAATGTTTGCTTATAAGGATAAACATCTCCTGTCACATTAGTGACCATGACCCCTTAAGTGCAGTTTACTATACCATATTTGAATCCAGAAGCTTGAGAACTGCAGAGGTGTAACCCAACATGGGGGAAGTGTGCTACTGGAGACTCACAGGCTGTGTTCTTGGCCAAGGCTCTACAACCAGCAGTCACTCAGCACTCGCTTTCACACTCAGCCCTACTGACATTGTGCCCTGCAGCTTCCGCAAACTACATTCTGTGTTATCTCACCAGAGTGCATAAACTTTAAGAAAAAAGACTATGTGTATCTGTACTACTCACCAGTAGGAAAGCAAGCTGCTGCATCACACCAAGCAGCACGAATGCTGCTTCTGGAGATATTCTGGTACAATATATCTCGCCAAGTGGTCTATAAATTCCTTTAGGGCTGGATCTTTAATGATTACTTCCCCTATACCAACTTGCACATAGTACATGTATGCATAGAATGGATGGACAGTTAATGGCTTATTATTCTTTATTGTGACTGCCACAATAAGGATGTGAAAAAACTATACGGCTGTCAGTTTAGTGCTACTTGAGGGATACTAC
>PVKA01012667.1:0-57159 GCA_004027165.1 Ctenomys sociabilis | reverse complement strand
GGGGGGGGGGGAGTGGGGGAGCAGGCCAGTATGGCACACCAGAGATCAAACCCTGGACCCTGCTCAGGTACTTTAATCTCCTGAGCTATCTGACTGGTTCTTCCCTTCCAATGCTAATTGCATGAATTTTAGTTCTTAGCCTTATAACATAATTTTGTTGGCAAAAACTAGGCATTTAGAGCTTATTATTGACATCAAAAGATTTATTGCCAAAGTTGATCAATCATTTATTTGCTGTAACTTATTTGTTATACAATAATTGTAATCACTTTGAGGATATTCCTGGGCTGGGTATGCAGCTCAAGCATCACAGCATCTGCCTGGCAAATGAGAGGTCATGATTTCAATAGGCAATGTCCCCCTCGAAATGAGGATATTCCTTTTACTCACAATGTATCTTTATTGAAACTTTTTAATTTAATTATCAATGATGTTATGGCATATACATAGTTTTTCATATTTTATTGCATCAAATAATCTTTACTTTAGCCTACACAGATTTAATTACTATGTGCTAAACCTCACTGATAGGTATTCCGATCCTCATATAGAGGATGTACAGTGTCCTGTACTGCTTGGGCTATATTCCCAACCCAGTAATGTCATCAATTTCATTAGCATTATTATACAATAAACAAAAACAGCAAATTAAATGATTGATAAAGTTTTGAAACAAATCTTCTGGTATCAATAATAAGATATAAATGCCTAGTTTTTGCCAACAAAATTATGTTATAAGGCTCAAAACTCACACAGTTGTACTTTGATACATTTTTGAGTTCATAAATTTATTAAAATAGAAAGGATAAAAATTATAAATATAGCTAAACTCAGACATAGGAAGATGTTCAGATAGGATTTTATATGTTGCTGACTAATTGATACATTCATCATAGTAACCCCCAAAGCCCCTTCTTGGATATCCATCTCAAAATATATATACAGAGGTTTATATGTGAAACTTCTTGGAGCTGTTTACTGCAGCTTATTTGTATTTACAGAGAGCTAGAAACCTCTAGGGTATCCTAGGGAACTTGATGAATGAATGAGGAAAATATTGTAGATACACAACATAGAAGAGTGTTAAGCAGTTAAAAGCAATGAATAAGGAAGGATTCTGGGGGAAGGCTGGAATGGGAAGTACCTTCCAATCAGATGACAGGTTTCATGCAGTTTGTATGACACTCAATGGGAAAAATGATCTTGTCCTCCGAAACTGGATGCTATGTATCAATTGCTGATTGTGGCTTTTGGTCATACAAATGCACACAGTGAGGCTTAAATCATTGCTTTATACCTTTCTTATTGTTTCAAGGCCCTACTTTCTGGCTGACATGATTTCCAGAAAATTTGAAGGACTGGTGCCTTCCCCCCTCCAATTATATTTCTGCTTTTCCCTATTAAGAAAACAGGTTATTCAAAAGTATCTAGAAATGCAGAAAACTTATAAAGTCATTCTGCATGGCTAAGGATAAGACAAACTGAGAAAAAACCTGAGATTACTATTTCAAGTTTACTCTTTCTATTATTTTTGTCACAGCTTAACCTATAGCAATAAAAAAGAAAACAACAGTAAATCAACACACAGAAAAATCAGGTGGTATGTGTCTTAATTACTTTCTCTCATTCCTGACACAAAATCCCCAACAGCTAAATGGGGCAAGGTTTATTTAGCTTGCAGTTTGTGGGGGGTTCAGTCCATGCTCAGCTGACTCCAAGGTATGGTGTCAAATGTCAGAATAATAGCTGTTCATGACAGTGGAAGATAACAAAAGCAGCAAGATCTTTTTTCTCCCTTATGTTGTATCCAGCCTACTGTCATTAGGATGTCATTAGGGTGGCACCCACTGTCATCAGTAGTCTGATCCCGCAATCATCTTCACTTAAATCCAGCACCATTAACCCTACCATTGTAACACAAATTGTTCCACTCTCAAGGTCCAACCACCTCTGCAAACTGCACCCACCCTCAAAAAAAAAACCTAAAAATGCATTATTCTTTGAACAGATATCTAGATACAAATCACAACAGTGTATAAAGAAATGGAGTATAACCTAAATAAAGCATGATGATAATAAATGATAATAATAAACCAACAGAACTAGTCTTCGCAAAAGATCTGATGATAAAATAATTACATTCACACATTAAGATAATTGTTTCAAGCATGCTCAAGGAAATGAAGAAAGCTATGGAGAAAGCCAGTAATAGTAATATATACATATATATATATTTTTTTTTCTTTTTCCTTTAGGCAGGCTTAGCCTAACTTGAGGATAGGACTATCATGCGGTGTGGTGAAAGGAATCAAACCATGGTCCCTGAGTCCTTGCCTATGCTTTAGACCTCTGAGCTGGCCCAAGAATATGATGTATAAAGCAAATAGAAATATCAAATAAGTGAAAAAGCTAAAATTAAACTCAAAATTATGAAACTAAAAATTCAACCAACTAAAAGGAAAACTCACTAAATCTACCAGAGGAATTCAAAGGCAGATTTGATCAAACAGAAGAAACATTCAGCTAATGTGAAGACAAAATATAATTCTTGGAGAAAGGAAATTTTTAAAGTCCTAGGGATAACAATTTAAAAAATTGTTAAGAGCTACTTGCTACACCAGTAAATGGACCAATACGCACATTGCAGAAGTCACAGAATAATAAAGAAAAGGAGGAAAAGAGACTATGAAGAGATAATATCTGAAAATGCCCCAAATTTTATAAAAACAAAACTTAACTAAAATATCTAAGAAGATAAGTGAATTTTGAACTGAATAACTAAATGAAAACCACACTGAAACATATATCCAAACTTTCAAAACCCAAAAGAGAACCTTGAAGGCAGCAAGACAGAAGAAGAGACTTATCATAGAATGAAGGATCTTTAATAAGATCATCAGCTGAATTCTCACCAGAAACTTGGAGAACAGAAGTGAGCTAATGGGGTCAGGGAGGTAGCTCAATAGAATAAGCACATCCCTTGCTAGCACAAGGGGCCTGAGTTCATTCTCCAGTTCAGTTCAAAAATAAAAATAAATAAATAAATGAAAAGGAAGTGGACTAATGTTTCAAAAGTGCTCAGAGAAAATGTAAGCTATTTATGAAGAGTACTCTATTCAACAAAACAGTGCTACAAATGTGAGGATGAAATTATGACATTCTCAGAAAGAAAAGCTGAAGGAATTCATTACCATGAGACTGCCTTACAAGAAATGCTCTACTAAGATGTGCTCATAGAAATGGAGGGGAAATAGAAGTAATTAAAGCCATGTGTTGAAATAAAACTCTAAAAATGGCCGGGCGTGGTGGCGCATGCCTGTAATCCTAGCACTCGGGAGGCTGAGGCAGGAGGATTGTTGTGAGTTCGAGACCAGCCCGAGCTACAAAGTGAGCTTAAGGCCAGCCTGAACTGCACAGTGAGACCCTGTCTCAAAAAGACAAAAAAAAAAAAAAAAAAAAAAAAAAAAAAAAAAAAAAAAAAAACTCTAAAAATAAATGCATGGGCAATATTTTTATGTTTTTATCTTTTATTTATTTGTATATTTGGTACTACACAGCTTGGACATGTAGTGATCCTCGTGGCTCAGCATCCCCAGTGCTGGGATTACAGGCCTGTGTCACCACACTTGGTTTTGGTGGCTCTCTCTTCTCTGGGCCATGTGATACTGGGGATCAACCCTGGGTGCTTGTACTTGCCAAGCAGGTACATGTACTGCTGAGCTATCTTCCTAGCCCTGTATGGCCAATTTTAAAAGACAGCCTTATTATAACAAGGATGTCTAATTTCATTTCTTTTTGTGTATGTTCTACATAGTTGAAGAGACTAACACATTAAAAATAATTCCTTTAAAAGCTAAGAGCATATGTGAATTTATAACTCCAGAATTCTTTTTCTATATAATGTAGGACATTAAAAAATAAAAATTCATACATTTATCTTTTTTGAAATACAATATATGACAAGGCAGTTTTGTGATAATTATAACTGAAAGAAGTGGAGACAGAACTCTTAAAAGGTAGGGATTTTTGTATGCCATTGCAATTAAGATAGTATAAATTTAAGTAAATCCATTAGAATTTAATATTTCAAAATATAAGCCACTTGGTAAACAGTAAATGGTCAAAGAATATACACAAGAAATAAGAAAGAAATTTAAACATTTCACTACAAAATAAACAACTACACACAAACAATACAGTGATACAGTCCAAGCTCAAGACTCCCGCATGCTGGGGCTCTGATAAGCCCTATGCTGGTTATGCAGCTGGTGCTACATTGCTGATTTTCTCCAAAGAATGAGAATGTTGTGTCTCCCAAAGGTAGAAAGGTCTAGGCCTGCGCCACCACGCCCGGCTTGAATGTAGTGTCTTCACAGGTTGAAGAAAGGAATAGAACAAAGTCATTCTTTCCAATGCTATTATAAGGACCTTCATCCTACCTACAAAGCTCCATCCTTATGAATTATTCAACTCTAAAGTCTCCACTTCTAAATTAAATCCCGTTAGCAATATAGCTTCAAAATCTAATTTTGGGAGATTTTACCGTCTGCACGCTGGGGCTTTGATGAACTCTAATCTTGACTCACTAAGATCCATTATTTTTGTTTTGTGTTTTAGAGAAGGGTATATATGGTGGGACGGCGGCATGGCAGGCCCAGGGTCAAACCCCTGGCCAACATACCTACTTGCAAGTGCTTTAATACACCGAGCTATTGGCTGCCCCTAAAGATAATATATTTTATGGTTACTTAAAGAGTTTGAATGCACATCATTGTCGTGGTTTGTGTTCAAATCACATTATACCACTTCACCTGTACTAAAGAAACTCGATCCATACCCTTGTATCTTTTCTTTTCAGAATGTTTGCTTGCTTTTATATACTGTACATTAACATTGTCACATAACTTGTAAAATAATGTAATTAATTTTTGTTAGAACAGTTTTATCTATAGATTCAAAAATGAAAAGGGTGCATATATCTAAATACTTAACATTAAGGCACTTATTTATTGATTTAAACTAGATTTCCCTCTGGTATATTTTGTATCCAGATTAATGGATTTTTATAGCACATCATGTGCAGAAACATTAATTATGTCATTGCAGGTTTATGATGTGAAAAATATCATAAAGTTCCAAGACTACATAAAGAAAAATAATATAAGAATAATAGATGTCTATGAATGCAGAAAGGCCATCACAAATGAAATTAAAAAAACTATTTGCAGAAATATTAGCAGAAAAATTTTCATACATGAGAAAAGAACTTGACATACAGTTAAGAAAGATAGAAATCCAAACAATCATAATCACAAAAAAATTATAACTAGGTATATAATAATCAAGATCTCAAAAATTCAGCAAAAGAACAGGGTGCTAAAAGCTGCTAAAGAAAAATAAAATAGCTCATGTACAAATGAAAGCTCATCAGAATCAGGGCAGTTTGCTCAATACAAACCATGAAATCAATAAGAACTTGTAGTGCAGTATTTCAAGTCTGAAAGAAAATAACTTCTTGGCCAGCCAGAGAGCTCAGAGGACCAAAACGCCCATGTAAACAGAGCTCAGTGGCTGGGGTCTGAACTCTGGCGTGCCGTGATGGCCCGGCTCCTGGGTCTCGCTCAGGTGGAGACTGAGACTGGGAGTGGCAGTGTGTCCTGCCTACACTCCCAGGGTTTGTGAGGCTCAAAACTGGAGGATCATGACCCGTCCAATCTTTGTAGTGAGGTCTTGTAGATCCTGCATGTCTTTTAGACCTGGTACTGAATTACATAAAAAAAAGAAAGAAAATAACTTCCAATCCAGATTGATGTATCCTGTAAAACTCTCTATCAAATTCAATGAAAAAATAAGAACCTTCCATAACAAAGAACAATTGAAAAAAGTCATAATGAGCAAGCCAATCATACAGAGTATTTGCAGATATTCTAGAAAGAGACAGAGGTGACCACAGCTTTCACGAACAACAAAAAGAAACCACCAAATAGAGCAAGTAATTAAAAGAAGGCAAAAGTATGGAACCTCTAGCAGGAAAATAACCTAATAAAGATAAGACAAAACATATCAGTTATAAACATCAATGTAAATGGCCTCAATTCACCAGTCAAAGTAACAGACTATCAGAGTAGATTAACAAAGGAAAATCCAACAATATACTGCATAAAAGAAAAACATTTAGTTCAAAAAGAAATTCACAGACTAAAGGTCAATCTTCCATGCCACAGGAAATCGGAAAAAAGCAGGGGCAATATCCTGATTGTTGACAGTATCAACTTCAAACCAAAAATTATTCAAAGAGACAAAGGAATATGTCACAACATATTCGTTAAGGGAAAAATGAGAGGAAGTGACAGCAGGAGCATGCACCTACATAAGACAAATTTTAACAGACATGAAAAATCAAAGCAGCAGCAACGCAATACTAATGGAAGACTTTAACACACTACTGTCACAAAGAGATAGATCAACTAGGCAAAAAATCAACAAAAAAGTAACAGTAATAAAACAAACTTGTGAAGAAATTATCTTGGTGGACCTTTACAGAGTGTTTCATCAAACAACAACAAAGTACATGTTCTTCTCAACTGAACATGGGACATTCTCCAAAATAGACAATATACTAGCACATAGAGAACTCTTAAGTAAATGCAGTGGAACTAAAATTACCCCATGCATACCATCCAACCAAAGTCCAATAAAACTGGAATTTATTGATAAAGTAAGCCACAAAATCACCATGAATACATGAAAATTAAATAACAACCTCCTAAACAGTCAATGTTTTATGAAATTAAAGAAGATATTTAAAAAAGTACTTACAAGCAAATGAAATGCAGGTACAAACTATAAAAACCTGTAGAATACAATGAAAGATATCTTAACAAGAAAATTCATAGTGGTAAATAAGCTCAGTAGGTAAATAGAACAAGAGCAAATAAATGATCTTACACTGTACCTCAAACTAGTAGAAAAAGAAGAGCAAATCAAGCCCTAATGCTAAAGAAGATAGGAAACTACAAAAATTAGGACACACACACTGTGCATCATTGATCACTTTCCTCTGTGGTTCCAAAATTTCCTTGATCAGAAAATTTGGCACAGCATTGAGTTACATGATGTTACAGTACAATTCTCCTATGCCCTGAGTCTTCCTGACCTTGAAAGATAGAGCCAAAATGGTGACTGTCCTTGCAGCCCTTCCTTTTCTCTGATTTTTGGTCTAAAAACTTCAGATGTTAACCCTCTAGAAAAGAAGCTTAGTGATATTATTACCCTATAATGTAGGCAGTTGAGCTTAGCCTCACTAACTGTCTGAATATCAATCATCTTAGACATAACATGGAACAGATATTAATATGTAAAACTTTAAATCACCACAGAATGTGAACAAAAATTAAATAAAAATTTAAGATTCTTAAAAAACTAGGAATAAAATATTACATATTTTTACCCAGAAATTTAGAAATTTAACCATATATAGCATTGTAGAAGGATAGTCCTATGATATCTACAAAATATTTGGGATAGATATACAGCTACTTTCTCTTAATTCAATGAGAAGAAAGATTTGTACTAATAGTGTTTGGATAGGACATCATGTCTGCATCTTGTACTCTGAATAACTAATATGAATACACATTATGCAATACACTAATTATAGTAATTGTCCTACTAACCTGTTTTGAAACTGTCTCATTGCTATTTGTTTCTCAATAAAATTAATGAAAATAATTTAGAAAATGAAAAAGAAAAAAATAGATAAATTAATGCAATGGAGATGAACAAAACACAAGGAATAAATGAATCAAAAAGTTGGTTCTTTGAAAGAATAAATAAAATTGATAAACCCCTAGCCAACCTAATAAATGAAGGAAAGAAAAACAAAATAAACAAACAAACAAACAAAAAAAAAGAAATTCCTGCAATAAAGAATGAAAAGGGAAAAATCACCCTAGAGCCTAGAGAAATTCAAAAGATCATTAACACCTAATTCCAAAATCCTTACTTCCACAAGTAAAAAGCACAGAGGAAATGGATAGTTTCCTGCATACATTTGCAATGCGACAGCTCAGTCCAGAACATACAAAAACTCTGAATACCCTAATTATCAGAAACTAAATTGAAAATGTAATAAAAGCCTATAGATAAAGAAAAGTCAAGTCCCTGATGAATTCACAGCAGAATTTGACAAAAAATTTAGAAAAGTTTTAATGCCAACTTTTCTCAAACATTTCAGTGAAAGCAAAAGCAAAGTAATTCTCCCAAACTTATTCCTGCAGACAAGTACTAGTCTAATTTAAAAAGCCAGAGAAAGGTCACAGAAAAGAAGAAAGGAAGAAACAAAGAAGAAAGGAATACAATCATTTAAGAATGAGCATTTATTTTCTCACTATCTTTTGAAATTTAATGAAAAATATATCCACTTAATTATTTTTATTTATCCATTATTTCATATACAAAATTCATTATCATTTAATTAATTCTACTCTATGTAAGTGACAGCACACAAAGGATACAAAACAATTTGAAACTTAACACCCTTTTTAAATTTTACAGTTCAAAATCCAGCACCTGGACCTTCTTACTTACTTAATTAATTTATTTGATCAAGGGTCTTACTATGCCATGCACACTCATAGTAATCCTCTAGTCTCAGCCTCCTCAGTTATGGGATCACAGGCTTGTGCTACCAGACCAAGTTTCAGGTCTGGCATGGAATGCAATACCAGGAATGGAACTCTGGCCCTCATGTTTGCCAGGTAAGTGCCTAGATCACTGAGCTACTTCCACAGCCCATGGAAAATTAAGTTATCAAAATGTCCAGTTATATTAGCATCAGTATAATAAAATATGTAGAAGTAAAATTAATGAAATACATGTGAAACCTATGCCTTAAAAGTTAAAAGAAAATGAAAATAAATATAATTGTTTAATTTAGTTGGGAAGGAATCCCATTTCATGAATCAAAAGATCAATATTATCAGGCAAACAATATTTCTCAGTATGGTCTGTATTCAATCTAATTCATATTAAAAGTCCAGATTTTTATTTATGTTTATTTTTATTCTTTTCAATTTTTTTCTGTATTTTAGGAAGGGTCTACAGGTTGTTCAGTGCCTCACTACTAGATCGGACTTACAGGGTTTCTCCTGTTTACAGCCTTTCAAGTGCTGGGATTACAGGTGTGTGCCACCATGCACAGTCTCAATCTTGTCTCAGTACACACACACCCCCACTGCGGTAGGAGGAGAGATCTTTGCAAGGCAGTCTTGGAGATCGAACCCACAGCTCCTGTGACTGCTTGCAGGTGCTTTAATCAACTAAGGTATTTAGCTGGCCCTACACAGATTTTTAAATATAAGTTGGTAATTCTATTCTAAAGCTCATAAGGGCTTCCAAAGGGCTCAAGAATACCAAAAATGATATTATGCTTGCTGATTTCTAAATTTACCACAAAACTTAGGCAATCAGTATAGTGTGCTACTGGAGTAAGTAAAGACATGTACATCAATAGAATTAAATTAAGAGCCCAGAAACATAGCCATGCTTGTGTGATTAACTGGTTTTCAACAAGTGTTCCAAGACTATCCAATGAGAGAAAAATAGTTTCTTCAGCAGTTGTGATGGAACAACTGGAAACTCATGCACAAGAAAATGGTGAATCTCTTACTCCAGTTGCACATTTTTACTCCAGTTGCACTGAGGACTGAACTCCATGTCTTTACTGTGAGTCACATTTGTAGATTTTATTTTCCATTTTGAGGCAGAGTTTCTGAGTAAGCTGTGAAACCACTCAGGCTAGACTTGAATATTTAATCCTTCTTCCTCTGCATCCCATACCCAAGTCACATGCTTAGATATCTCTTCAACTTTTGGAAAAATCAGCCTTTGTATCCTACATATGTATATAACTACAGCTATATGTGTAATTATCAAATTATGTATACAAATGTACACACAGACACAGACACACACATGTGTATGTGTGTATGTGTATGTGTATGTGTGTGTGTGTATTAATAGACCAATTTTACTGTTTTATCCTCTATTTTCAATGTTTTGATATTTGGGGAACTTGCTTACTCACATCCCTTACCCTAGATTTGTTAATTCCTCAGAATAAGAATAGCAAACAACTTTCCTGTAAGTGCACCTTATATCAAACCAAGCAATCTAGAGCGCATACCCCCACCATATTCTTCATCCAGCCCTTACAATCCAAGCCTCTAGTTCCTTAGAATAGTCACTCTGAAGCCAGGCATAAATTCAGTAGTGACAGCTTTTAAGTTCAAAATAAATGAAACCCTGACCTAACATTGCACCAACCTCATTTTCTGAAAGACACAGTTGACAAAATCTGCCAACAGAGTTTCTCCCTCTCCCTCTGCCTACTGCACAACCACGATGCCTCTCTGTGGACCACTTTTTTTGCCCTTTCTTAGGTTGTCTAAGATGCTTTATTTTTCTAGTGGTGTGTATGGAGCTCAGGGTCTCTTCATTAAGGTACATCTTAGCCTTCTTCAAATTTTCATTATCATGCAGGATCTTCCTAATTCATTAAGTTAACCAGGCTGGTTTCAAAGTTTCAGCCTTGCTATTTCGGCTTCCCACAATGCTGGGATGACATGCATGCACCTGGGAGACACTGGCCCACAGTGACTTTTACCTCTTGATCCATTAGCTTTGCCACACTTAAATACTGCAGTACTACCACCTGTACTTTAAAATACACTTACATGCAAGCACATACATGTACACACATACACTACATAAGAGTCTAATTAAATAATTACATCTGGATATAATATCTAACAATAGATTAATCTGCTTTCAGTTCTGAACCTCAGTATTAACTGAGGGTCTGTCCCTTAATTTTTATACAATAGGATGTTAGAAAGATATAGTTCATGTGTGTGTGTGTGTGTGTGTGTGTGTGTGTACTGAGAAGCAAGAAAGACAAAAAGAAGAGATACACTCAAGTTCAGTGTGGGAAGCAGAAATATCTGCATTATCAATCTTCTGAGGAAAAACCATTAAGAAGCAAGCTAATGAATTTTTATGTGTTGCTTTTCAGGCAGGTCACTGAAGTAATCATTCCTTCAAACACTGGAAACATATTGTTTTGTTGAGTCAGGGTGAACTTTTGCCTAACTGGAATATTGAAAAAATGAAAATAATACATATTTAGAAATAAGAAACTCACTTGGTGACTGGTTAAATAGTTGAGAGAATCAAGAGTAAGGAAACATACTGTTGACCTCTTCAAGATGCTTTTAAATTTTACTTCATTTTATGGATAGTATATATAAATGGATTTAAATTTTGAAAATGTGTATTCAATTCAAGTAATAAAGAATACTATAATACATGTGAAATATCAGGGTTGGGGAGAGAGCTCTGCCGTCTAAGCATCTGCCTGGCAAGTGAAAGGAACCAGGACTCTGGTATGATTACCCGTACTGCATGCCATGACACTGTGTTGACCACCGAAAGTGGGCGTGGTGGTGCATGGCTGTTATGCCAGAGAAGGGAAGGCTGAGACAAGAGGATGACTATGAGTCCAACCTGTGTAGTGAGACCTTGTGCCAAATAAATAAATAATAGATATTGGGCCAGCCAGATAGCTCAATGGATTAAAGTGCCTGCTTAGGCAGATGCAGAGATTGAGGTCCTATCCCTGGCATGTGGTGCTGGCCCTGCCCCAGGGGCCCCGCTGAGATGAAGACTGAGACTGGGCATGGGTGGGTGCACCTGTAATCCCAGACTTTGGGAAGCTGAAAACAGGAGGATCACTAGTAGTCTGATCTGTGAATAGTGAGACTCTGTATTAAATATAAATAAATTAAATAAATAACTAGATAAATAATAAAAGATATCTTTAAAAAGTTAAAAAAATAAATGTGATGCATCAATATTTGAAAGAAAGATGTTATTCCTTTGAAATAGATATTTAGCTTGAATCTAAAAATGAATCCAACACTTTTCACCTCAAAATCAGTCATTCTATTTGGAAATCAAACTTATAATGAGATGCCGGCTGTAAAATTCTGTTAACCTGGAGAATAGGAGGCTTGAACTTAGGCATTAATAATGTTATTGACTTAGAAAAGATTTTGTAGCTGCTTGTTAATGAAACATGTTAAATGATGAAAACTGGGGAAAATTTTTATTTGAAAATTTTTAGCCCTTTCTGATGGGAGTGCTTTTGTCATTGTCCAAATAGAAAAACACATTGCATATCTTAGGTAGCTAGCTAGTATGAGATAAATCCAGTTACAATTTGGGCTGCCTGTATGCTTTCAGGCATCCCTGGATCCTAGTATTATGAGAAGTGCACACTTTGTTTTTCATCCTCTCTCTTTTGATTTTTCCCACTTTCAAATTTTTCTCTCCCTTTCTCTTTATCTCACCTTTCTGCCTATGTTCATCTCAATTTTCCTTTCCATATTTTTCTTTCTATACTTCATCCATCCTTCATTTTCCTTCTTTTTCAACTTTTCTATCAACATTTAGTATCCATAGCTTTATACTAAGCATCATGGACAACAACAAGAAGAAAACTTTAGTATGACTTTTACTCGATTTTCCATTTAGAAACAATAAGTATATGCAGAAGAGGAGAAATGACATCAAATACATTTGCTATCAACTAGATAGAAGGCAATAAGTGCTAAAGTCATTGAGAGTTAGTGATGGAGAATGACTGGCCATGTCACAGAACTAGGAAAGTCTCCTAATTACTGAGCAGGAGGAGAGCTGCACTTCTGAAAATAGGGACCTGGAACTGAGTAGAAGCTCTGCTCTTTTCCTTTG
This sequence comes from Ctenomys sociabilis, assembly GCA_004027165.1. NCBI lineage: Eukaryota > Metazoa > Chordata > Mammalia > Rodentia > Ctenomyidae > Ctenomys > Ctenomys sociabilis. The sequence goes on along the minus strand of PVKA01012667.1, from coordinate 44,346 downwards.
CATGCTGCCTAGGAAGAATCTCAACTAAGTGAAATGTTCCACTTTGTGACTAAGAGCCAGGAATGCAATTTCCACTGTAAACATGTTACTGTACAATTTGAGTTCTCTGCCAAGAGAACTTTTGAGAGTGAAAGAGGGTGCTTTGAAAAATTCCACCAGGAAACAAGCATAAGCAGGACTGCATGGCAAAGCAAGATTAATGAATAACTAAAGGACTATGATAGATTCTTTTTAAAATATTGTTCTTTTAAAATGTACATAGGGATGGGGGTTGAGAACTGGAGTTGTGTTTTGAAGAAATGTATAAAATTTTGTATAGAATATATAGCAATTTGTTTTATAGTATTTTGGTTATATTTTCAAAAAAATGAGTTCTATGAAAAATGATACTTTTTCAGAAGTCATTCTCTCCTCTGAGAGAACTTAAGTGGATTATGGAGTGTTGAGCAAAGGAAATATAGTACAAAGACCCTGTGATTAGAATAACGTTAATGTGTCCAAGAAAAGACAAAGACAAAAGCAGAAAAGTGTGAAAACGAAGTATAAAAAGTAAAGCCAAATTAATATGCTGAGCTGTGAAAGGCTCAAGTCAACAACTTTGGACATTGACAGTTTTAAGGAAAACCTACTACCATTATGGACTACTGGACTATATTGGGAAATTCTGCTGAAATCAAGCACCTACAATATTTAAATGACAATGGAATGCTCATTTCTGACAAATCTAAACGAAAATGTGGGATAGAGATGAATGACCCTTTTGTATCTGCATACTCAAAATAATTAGCATAGATAGACAGCTCCATTCTCTTAACTCAAAGAATAGAGAGGTTTATTAAAATAGTGTTTGAAACAGGATATCATCTCTGCATCTTGTACAATGAATAATCACTATGACAACAGTATGCAATGCATTAATTCTTGAAAATGTGCCAGTGATCGGTTGTGAAACTGTCTCATTGATATTTGTAATAATCAAATAATAAAACTATTAAAAAATAAAATAAATCAATGAAGAGCAGTGAATGACAAAGAGAGTAATGAGCAGACCAGCTCACCGAAACATGAATTTTTTCTCCCTTCAACAAATTATAAAATCAGGAAAAGAAAATAAATTCAAGTCTCCCTTTCTATATCCAGAGTCCAGTGCTGCACTTATCGACTAGGTGCATTTGTTCAGTTAAGTCTGCCCTGATCTTTTCAATTTTATGATGAAGAGGATAATAGAATGTACTTCAAGACACCCTGAAGCGTAGTTGCACTTGTTTCTGTCAGTTCAAAGTGAGAGCTAGGCATAGAGCATGTGTCTGAACATCTCAAAATATTAGTGGTTGATAGTTTATTAATCAAATTAAGGACAGCAGCTTTATCCAAAGAAGACACAAGATAGCACCTAGGGTTGATTTGCTGCCCACCTTTGAATGTTTTTCTGACCAATGGCTCATTTTACCACAGATATTCTTAACTTTTCAAGTTGGTTTACATTCTGCATGAACATTCATTTTAGCTGCCTACTGTGAAGTTGTTCAAAGAAAGGACTACCACTACCAACCCATTTTTTTTGGAGACAGATTTTCTTTCCAATCCTACGATGCTCTGACTGGGGTCAAACTTGTGATTTTCCTAGGTCAGCTTCCCAAGTGGCAGGGATTACAGGCATTCACCACTACACCTGCTTCGAATTTTAATGACTAGGCAGTACTGGTTTGTCTGAGCTCTACAGTTTATATGCATGGGTCTCAAGTCTTCCTTGGAAATATGTGGGGCATATCCAGAATTCTGTCTTTCACATAAGAAACTCAAGACTTTCTTTTAAAAATAGTATAAGCAACAGCAAGGTCAACAACAATGGTTATAATAATAAATTATTGACAACATTCATTAATCATGGCCTCTCTGCCAGCCATCTACCTCTTTGAGAACTTTCATGATCTTACTTTACTTAATTCTCAAAACAGCCACATGATCTTTGAGAGTTTAGGGGAAAGGGTTGTGGGATAGAATCCAAACCCAGAGAACCTCCAATAGTGTATGCAATGGTTCCTGAGGTGGGTAGGAGTGGGTCCCAGCTCTAGACTCTAGGGGCACAACAGATACTTCAGAAATAGTAATCAAAGTTTCCTTAGCCTTTTAGCCTACAATCTTGCAGAAATAATTTTTGCCTAAAAAGTAATGGCTCTGTCTTACAGTGGTCTGCATTTTCTTAATATTTATGTCACTTGTGGGGCATCAGATGAAACAAGCTAGGGAAGAGCCTCCTTCTCAGGTCACTGAAGTGCGACAGATGCCATTAATCCAGGATTGTGTGAGTGATATTCCTGGGGCCTGTTATGTGCAGTGAGCCATTAAGATCTAAGCTATTTCCAGAGAATGGCTTTCCATCCTGGAAATCTGTGTCTTACTCAATCATTCACAGGATTGGTACTCTTAATTCTAGTGCCCGCTTGAACTTACTGCTGGTTAGGTGGCATCTAGCACTCACCTCATTAGACCTTTACTGGATCCTGCAAATTCATGGAAAGTCATGACAGAAAAGGAATGGTTTTGGATTGTGACTGTGTAACTCTACTCTCTCTGCTATTTGGAGGTCACTAGCACAACTCAGCTATCAAGTTTCAGGGAAGTGAGGTACTAAATCCAGGAAAGTGGCCCCATGTAGTACCAACAAGCAAAGAAGCATGTTTGCTATGACACTGATGTCTACAGAACTGACTTCTCAAAACTCTGTTTCTTTTGGTATCTATCAATAGTGCTATAGGAAGAAAAAGTTGGATCAATTAGCATTCTTGACGTGGAAAGGATTCACTCCCTTACTAGAACTTGTTTGTTAGTTGACTTAAACCATTCATGACCTCTTCTATTCTAGACACCTGCTAGTAAAACACATTTCTGTGACACACTTTTGCCCAAAGAAACAGAAGACTTAGTTTTTATAGACTTCTAAGGAAGTTGGTATCATATTGATAAAAATATATATGTGTTTAGCCTCATTAGTACCTCTTTCTCAGATACACAAAAAAATGTATTTACTGTAATATAGGTAAGTTCCATACATAAACAAGCATTATAAATGTAACCATGATTAATATATTCACACATGAATGTAATTATGAAAATTCTTGTCTTATGATTAGTACTTCAAAAATAATATTACTAGGATTAGTATTTATAATCATTATTATTATCTTTGTTATCACAAGTATGAAAATAAGGCCTAAATAATGAGAGTGGAATGAAAAATATAAATTTCTTGAGTTTATAGTGGTTTAGGATTGTAGAATTCCTGACTTCAGACTTCATGAAATATTAAGCAAAGAGCTTCCTCTATTTCCAAGCTACTTTAGTTAGCTATTGTGTTACACGTCATGAAGTCAAATGTAGTCCTATGTGATGGATGCAACATAGGATCTGTTAATGTTTATTTGTTTAACTATTTTATTTAGTCTGAAGTAGTGACTGACACTGAAAATCTTTGACAACATCTCCACCCGATGGTCAGCCATGCTCTGCCTGAACACCTGCAGGGAATCAGCACTTGCAAGCCAGTCTCGCCTATTTTTGAGCCCATGTGCCATACAGGAAGATATACTTTTCTGCTGAGGTCTGGATTTTAGGCACTGTCCACTTCAAAAGAAGAGTATTTTGTTGTCATGTAGCTAGTCTGAAGGTGAATGTTGGATAGTCAGGTGATATGAAGCACTTATACTGTTTTTCACTTTTTGCATGTGCTTCTTCACAACCCTCCCTCATCTCTTCCCTCCAATGAGACTGCAGGCATGTCTCAGATAACTCTTTTCACAGACACACCCATAGGTCCAAGATATTTTCTTTCACAAATTTTAATTTTTTAATCATTTATTTATTTTTTTATTTACTTATTTGTTATGGGGTCTTGCTACACAGCTTGGCTTCCCAGTGATCCTCCTGCATATCCTCTCCAGCACTGGGATTACAGATGTGCACCAACATGTCTGGTTTCAGATGACCAGCGTTCTGGGTTTGGCACAGCATGCAGTACTGCAGGCCTCGTGCTTGCCATGCAGAGCTATCTCCCAAGTCTCCCAACTTTTAATACAGACTAATCTTTGTTTCCTTATGTAAATAATCAAATATTCTTGTTTAATATGAATGGATAGGTGGCTGTTCATGTTTTTACTCTAGTTAAGTTTTATAAATATCAATTCTTTTGATGCTGAGAAATAATATGTTGATAAAAATGTATATATACCATTGCACCTGACCCAATTCAAACTGAATTTTCTAAATAAGATGAAAGTTCCATATAATTAAAAGAAGCCATGTCATCTCAAAAGAAGAGTATAATGCTCAACTATAGAAATTCATCTTTAGACACATACTTGTTATTTTTTTATTCATTTTAATGAGAATAAAAAGGTAAAATAGGAATGAAACATTTTCAAAGCAGGTTAGTATGTCAGTTATAATAATTAATGCATCATATATTTCTGTCTTTGTAGTAGTTACTCAGAGGACAGGATGCAGACATATCTTGTTTAAACAATATTAGTACAAACCTTTCTTCCCAATGAACTAAGACAAAATAGCTATGTATTGGTCCTAAACATTATATATATATATATATATATATATATATATATATATATATATACATATTACAACAAAAGTCCTTTATTTATATCCCCTCTTTTTTGTTTTGTTTCATCAGAGATGAATGTTCCATTGTAGTTAGCAAAGCTATATTTGGATAAGTCTTTAAAGGACCTTTTCATACTTGTCACCAGACCAAAGACTGTAGGTACTTGAATTTTGCAAAATAACAAAATAAAGTCCAATATTCCATAATAGTAGTGGGTTATCAACACAACTGGCAATAGTGTGAACAATTGTCTCGAGTCTTTTACAGCTCAACATATTAATATATCTTTACTAATTTTATACCTTGTGGTTACAATTTTGTGGTAAAATTTTAACAAAGTCTATCACCATGCACTAAATTAAAGTCAAAATGGATTAAAGATCTAAACATTAAAACAGAAACACTAAATCTTGTAGAATAGAATGTAGGTGGAAATCTTGAAGACATAGAGGTAGGCAAATAGTTCATGAACAGAAAACAAACTGCACAGGAAATGCTTCAAAGAATTAACAACTGGGATCTCCTCTTATTGAGAAGTTTCTGCACATCAAAAGAAATCAGACAAGAGAAAAAGCAACCCAAGCATTTGGAAAAAAATCTTAACTAATAAGCATTCAGACAAAGGTCTTCTCTCTAGAATTTATAAAGAACTACAAAACATTATGGCCCCCAAAGTTAAAGATCCAATTCAAAAATAGGCATCCAAGATAAACACATATTTGTAATTACATTCATGACTGCATTACTCCACTCTCTTCCTTGTGATCATTTAAATGATCCCACTCCGCTAATGCCCTTCATCAGAAATTGATGTTCATGAATATGTGTTGGTTGAAAGAGTCTGGGTAGATACAGTCTTGGTGGCATCTCATAACTGAAGCATGCCAGATTATGAAGCACAAAGAGGGTTAGTTATCTTTTCCACTAAATTGAGCTGAACATGAGGAGAGAAGGTGAAAACTGTTCTGGAAAGTTAGAAAAAACAGAAGTCTACTTGTTTTTGACAAGCATGTTGTATTTTGCATGGCTGATTGTTTTAATTTTCTTTAACCCTGGCACTTTTGGTCTTGCATAGTCTTGTCATTACCATGGGATCATGTTTAGGTGCACAGGAAAGAACTGGTAGGGGGGAAAGAAATAAGACAAACTCTGAAGGATTCCTTAAGGAAATGAAGCCAGGATTTAGAGAACAAGATCTATTTTACTTTCTTCTTATTAGTCCTACTTGACCTTGTACCCTGAAAAACGGCATGAAGGATAGGTTATTGTTTGAATGGAGTCTCACCCACATGCCATAGGATGTAGTTTGTGGTCAGGAATTGCTGGGCATAAGATATATGAGGCTTGCCTTCTTTAATCTTCAAGATATCATCAAGAATAGAATAGGGCAAGTCTTCCTTCACATGGTGCCTTGGGACTGACACATCAAGCAGGTCTTTGTAAGTGAGAAGAACCTGAAAAACACCAGTTCACATCCTTTCCACATCTTACTGCCAAATATGAAGGAATCCAAAGATAATACATTGGTGCTGAGAGGAACACTTTTTAGCACAGTACTCCCATGTGCCAGATCCCAGGAAAGTTACAGATTTCAGGGCAAATAAAGTGGGTCAGAGGTTGGCATTTCTGACAGTCAACAAATGGGAAAGAACATGGGTTCCCCAGATGGTCTTTACATCCCATTCCCTGAAACTAGGTAGTCATATTTGACAATTTCTTGAAAACTCAAACCTAAAGTTTGCCTTTGTCAGCAGATAATAAATGACATTTTCCTTTAGGTTGTTAAAGGAATAAATGATGATGATCTTAAGTCCCTTAAACAGTGATGGCATATAGTGTTTAATTTACACCGTGTATTGTTATGTACGTGCTATTTAACAAGAACTAGAGCTAGGCCACAAACAATGCTAACATCTGGGAACAAAATGCTGATCCAAACATGTGATACCCAAGTGTCCCTTGAGCACCCAGTGTGAAGAAAAAACAATTTAAGCACATAAAAGCAACATAATGTTATAAGGTTTCTTAAAGGTTAATCACTGTCATATCATACAGTTTTGGTGGCATCTCATAACTGAAGCATGCCCACCAGAACTTTCCTCTTCCAGAGGAAGTGATGTGTAGATGGTTGCAGGTTCATAGATGTTATGGTTTGTGTTGAGATGTCCCACCAAGCCTCATGCAGTCATGGTGAGGGAGCTTCTCAGGGGTGGCAGAATCTAATTTGTGATTGATTTATTGTGCAATGCTGCAAGTAAGGGTGTGATTGCTATACTCGTCCTACAGTGGGTAGCCTGCATACAATATAAAGGAGAGAAAGAAACTTGTTCCCTTTCTACTTCTCCCTTCACTTGATGCTTCTGCTCGTTCCCTGCACCATGAATTATTTCCCCTCTGCATGTACCACCCCACCCTAGCATCAGCTAATTGGAGACGAAAACTTTTCAAACTATGAGCTAAATAAACTTTTCTTCCCTTAACTTGTGGATGTTGTGCATTTTGTCTCAGCACATAAAAGAAAGAAACTAAAGCACCAGTGCTGGAATACTGGACAGGAAGAAGGTAACTGTTTCAGGCAGAGGTTTTTCATGTTTCTTGGGGAGCCATGAAGTAAGAGAAGATTAGAGTTAAGACAGCCATAGGTATGTTTTGAGGAACAATATGCAGTTCAAGAGGAAAGTTGTGTCTAGTGTGGTAGAAAAGTCACAAGAGAAGCCAGATGAAATCAGGAGTGTGTGCATTCAGCAGTCACTGTGGAAATGTTTTCATGTGGGCTTTGCTGATCAAATTTGTATTTCATAATGGAAGGTGACAGTGGGACAAATGAACAACCCTTGCCTTTGTTCTCAGTTAATATGCCCTATAAAGCTACAAGAACTTCTTTACCATGCTTATTTATAGAGGTCCTAGACTTTAGGCTTCGGACAGTTAAAGACAACTCATATCCAAAAACGTTAAGACAGCAAGTCTGGGATAGTGAGTGTTTTCTTTCCACTGTCAACATCCCAGTGTCAGGTGTGAGCAAGACATCTGCTGCTTGCTCCTTCTCAGCACCAGTTGTCTAAGGGTTTCTATCCTGGCTTCCTAAGAAGAAGTAGCTGGATTCAGCAAAGGCACCACTGCCCAATGCTTCTCGTCCTCACTGGACTGATGTGTAACAAACACTGCTTCCATCCGCAAAGTGCTTCAGAATTCCAATTTTTAAAACATTTACAGCTTTATTACATGGAGTCTTCCAGAAGTGCTGTCAACATTCAGCAAATGTTTATTGAATTTGATTTGTTGATAGAAATAAAAACAGGCACCACCATTCTAATTCTACCTCTGTCACTAAGTAGTTGTGACCTTGTGCAAACATGACAACATTCATGTGCCTTTGCTTCCTGAGAGTGAAACTAGATGACTTCTAAGGCTCATTTCTCTGTTATAGTCTCAGTTTCATCTCTCAGTTTTAAAGGTGAAGAAAGCAGTGTGTAGTGCCACAGAGATATCTTTTTTCTTTTTTAATTTTTAAGACCATAAGAAATAATAGATAAAACACTATGAATAGTACAGTATTTAAAGGAACAAGTCAATAAAAATTCAACAATGATTATTGTGTTGTATATTGTTGCCTTCAAAGTAGTTGCTCAGAATAACAGATACAGCCATTTAAACGATTGAATTAAAAAATCTTCACATTAACTGTTCTACAGAGGGATTGTAATACTACCCCATTATGAATGACTTGTCCCAGGCACATCTAAGGGAAATCTTCATTTTTATCTAACTTAGAAAAATGATTCCGTAATACAATTCATGAAGAGTTTTACCTTGAATGGTTATCAATGGAAGCATAGTATCATCCAGCTTCTTGAGTTTAGTTTAGATATTTTAAGTTTTTTCCTCAATCCCTTTTCCTCTTCCAGTTTGAATCAATCAAGTGGATGAAGTAGCTTGCTCTAAAATTAGCCAGTGAGCCCCTTTCATCTTTTATTCTTTTGAAATGGGAATTAAACTCAAGCCTCAAGGAACTAAAAATCTAGTTTTTCTTCCACAAACTTGTGGAATGCCTGGACTCTTGCCCTTACCAGATCAACACAAACGTTTCTCAAGTGGCATACCATTTTATCTCAAACCACCTCTTTTGAGGGAGGCTATTGAAGAACGTATTGGCTAAGATTTTGTACTTCAGACCACATCACGTTTCTCTCTAGGGTTTCACATATCAACTCAGTGTACCCAGAACATGTGAGTCCTGTGTTGCCCTCATTGTGGGCTTGTCCTGGAAAAACATGAAGAACAGAACTGACAGAGCCAGCTGTGCATTCCTGGGCCAGGGCATGTGAGACTCTAATGTGCACTTTCAAATGTAAATGCTGAGCCAGTGGGTTCTGCTGCTACCACAGAAGAGCTAACAATCAGGACAGAGGAAAGGAGGCCAGCTCCTAAGCTCTGCCACATATCTACATAACAGCTGCGCTAACTAGCACAGGGTGCAGTGAACAAAGCCTGTGATGTGTGGCAGAGGCACAATGTGATTTTAGGGACCCACTACTCCTGTTCAGAGTTAATTACTGTGAAATCAACAGGCAAGTGTGAAATGGTTCTCTAGGAAGTCCTTTCTATCTAATGACCTTCTCATACATTTGGTAGCCCTGCCTGCCAAACTGCTGGCCATGGAACAGACAGCTGTCTCAGTAAGCAGTTCTTAGGGTGCACGGAGAACCTTAGCACCAATTAGGAGTGAACCCTTGCAGTGTCTTTAATATGCAACTACTACACTACAAATGACAAGCTCAAGATCAAATATTGACGCAGAACTATGAAGAAAGTCTCATTTTATTTTATTTTTTAATTTTAAAGACAGTAAAAATAGTAAAAACAATATTAGAAATGATATATAATTTCACTAAGTAAAATGATCAGAATTCAACAATGGCTGTTATATTGCATTTGGGAAAGTATCTTTAAAAACCGTTCTTTGTTATCCGTTAACAGAAACACATACAATACACTCCTTGTGTTTAGTACATGCACACTAATTCAAAATTTGTTTGAATTTTATTTTCATTTGTACAAGTTTGGCCTACATAATGATTGTGTTCTTCATAGAGAAAAAAAATATATATATATATATAATTTTTTTAAAATATCCTCTCCATCTCTTCCACCCACAAATATAAATGTCAAAAAATATTTTAGGAAGGATTTTCCTTTTTAGCCATAGAACTTTTGAGAAGTAGGATTGCGTAGATAAGAATTTGAATGCTCCATCTGCCAATTTTTCTTTTTCTTCTACCCTCTGAATGAGATTTTTTGCTTTCTTTCAAAAAAAAGCAAGAAGAGTTGGAGGGCTAGAAATATTTCATGAAAAACATTAAGCACTTCGGGTAGCAGATAGAAGACACTGCATACTTAATGTAATTGTTATGACCTCTCAGATTGCTATTTGGTTACATAAGGAAGTTGGCTCAGGTGAACACAGAGACACTAGTGCCCATCATCATAGAGTTCAGAAAAACACTGCAAATGCAAAAGATGCTTTCTCCGGACACTGCTGTGAGGGACAATATTATGGTAAAGTCCATGGAGCAGCCCTCCTTGTTGGCCCACATCTGCTCATCAGTTTGTCCTGTCTAGTCCCTTTGAATGACTGTCTTATAACCTCACCTTCTGTTCCTGGGACAATGTTCATCATCATACATGAGCACTTAAGCAACCCTTCATGAGTGGCACACGACAGAACTTCTCAGACCCCAGTGATAGGTGACATTGGTATAAAGGTGAACCCATCCAGCATCTCTGTTCCAAGGCACTAGATAGACTCCTCCCTGATTGTATGGAGATGCTGAATGTATGGCGAAGGACATAGTCATTAATATTCACACTCCACCCAAACTGGGATGTTTTGAATTATGGAGGAGGAAAGGATAAAGCTGAACACATTTATGTTATGTAACTTTTTTTTTTCCAAAAGGATTAGCTGTACTGAAGACACACAGCTGTTCTTTCCACAAGTCTCTTTAGAGCAAGCTGTAGACAATGGTAAGAACAGAAAGCTTAAGACTAAATTCGGCATTCCCCTCTTCCTGGCTGAAAAATCTCTCTGCAAATTCTTGCATTGAGTAGGAAGTACTCAACTTAAGAGGGGCCTCATTGGCAAGTCTGATGGATGATTGTCCCTCTCCTTGGGTCTAAGAAGACCTCCTTCCCTGTGATTCTGTAGCTGTACATTCTTCTCAGGCCACTTGTAGCTCCATCTCAATTTCATTCTTTTTGTTTCTTTCTTCCCAGAGGAACATGGACCATGACATTATAATGTTGAAGTGTTTAAAGCAAGTGGCCACTATGAATATTTCTGAAGTACCATATTAATATTTTATTTTCAGCTTTGCATTCATTGTTTTAATTATTCACCTCTTCCATTTTTTTTTTTTTTTTTTTTTTTTAGGCTTAGAACTCAGCAGTTAGGATGTCCCCTTAGGAGCTGTGCCAGAACTTAATTTTGAGAGGTTGCAACTACACATGCTTAGCCCCTGTGGCTTGAGGATTGACCTGTCTTACTTCCCATGGCAGAAACTTGATCAGGCATAGCATATAGTTGATTCTAAATCTCTAGCTCCATGGATCACTTCAGGATTAAAAAAATATTCCAGAGTGTAACAATCTAATGATAAACATGAAGTGGTCAAGTGCCAGCTAGAGTGAGAATAAATAAATGAGGAAAATGATACCCAATTTTCTTTCTTTCTTTTTTCCCTCTTTTTTTCTCTTGAGGCAGGATGAGATCTTACAATGACCTTCCTGCGTCGCCCTCCAAGTGCTGGGATTACAGGTGTGCACAACTACATTCAGCCTGCTACTCATTTTTTTATTGAAGTTTCCAAAAAAGGAAGGCTATAAGCCTGTAGTTTCTGACACCTCCTATGTTACTGATCCAGAAAAGCTCGCCTGATAATAAAGATAAATAGCCAAGTGCTGAACAGAGATAAATTCCTCAATACAGCATTCATTCAGGAAGTAATGACTCACTGATAATAATTGTCAGGTACTGTCCTTAGCGTCTGTATCAGTCAGGATTCACTAAAGAAATAGATACAACACAAGATCTAAAGTTGTATAAGAAAGTACAAGATTGGCTTGCAATGGTCAGCCACAGAGTTGGATGAGGAAGAGTGTAGAGGGCATCTGCACCCTGGAGGCTGAAGGGTTCATTCCAAGGTCTGGAGCTCACTGTACTGTTCCATGCAAGTCTACAATGGAAGGCTGAAGCTTCTGTGCCAGAAGGCTGAAGAGTTCCAGGCAGAAGGTACCTTTTATTCTTTGGGAATAGCTGAATCAAACTGACTTTCTAGTTTTCTATTTTGAAGAATCTCCACACTCTGATTTCTATAGTGGTTTTACTAGAATAAATTCCCATGAACAATGCAGAACAGTTATTTTCCTCCACAACCTTATCAGCATTTATCATCATTTTATTTTATTTCCTGGTGATAATCATCCTTAATTTGGGTCATTACCCAATAGTTAAGGTAAACTGTTATTTACTAAGAATGCATGTACCAAAGAAGAATCAAGTTTGGATTAAGTTTAGCAATTTTAACTTCTTTTCTTCTTTTTCTAAAAAAAATGTATTTAGTGTAGGATCTACAGAGCCTCACTACACAGATGGGTCTCACAGTGATCCTCCTCTTCTCAGCTTTCCAAGCTCTGGGATTATAGGCATACACCACCAAGTGCAATCTCAGTCACCATCTCAGCCCCTGGGGCCAGCCTGGCATGGCATGCCAGGGATGGAATCTTGGTCCCTGTGTATGCCTAAGCAGGTCCTTTAGTCCATTAACTTCTTTTCTGATCTTATTTGTTATCTACTCAACATTTGAAATGGGTAATCATTTCCTTCTTCTTAAATATCACTTTACTACTGTCATCTGCCACAGTCCCCCACATTCCACCTAGTTCTTCTCTGGCTATTTATTCTAAGTCTTCCTGAATGAGTGCTTTTACTTTAATAACCTCTCCTAAAAGATCTTAGTTCTAGGGCCGGCGGTATAGCTCAGCGGACTAAGCGCTTGCTTAGGTAAGCGCAGGGACCAGTGTTTGATCCTTGGTTCCCCCAGCCGCGTCGGCCCCGCCTTCGGGTGCGCTGAGCCGGCAATGCAATCGGGGCGCGGTGACGCGCGCCTGTCATCCCAGCACATGGGAGGCAAAAAGCAGGAAGATCACTATGAATGTGGGCTGCATGCATAGTGAGACCCTGCACCAAAAAAAAAAAAAAAAAAAAAAAAAAAAAAAAAAAAAAAAAAAAAAAAAAAAAAAAAAAAAAAAAAAAAAAAAAAAAAAAAAAAAAAAAAAAAAAAAAAAAATAGAAAAAGACAAAAAACAAAAAGATCTTAGTTCTGAAGGTTTTCAAATTTCAGTCATATTCAGGCATGACTTCAGGGCTTTTCTGAAAACTACATATTTCTATCTCCCATCCATGGTGCTTGGGCCATCTATTCCTAAAGATACTCCAAGCAGAGCATTGTACTGAAAAGACTCATCGTTTGAATGTTTTCTAAAAAACATGACTCCTCTGTCAGATGCCTAATTTCAATTCTAGGTCATCTGAGCTCCTCTTTTCTACTTACTACATTCATTCAAATTTAGAAAATAAGCAGATATCATGTGCTTAATGAATTGAATATCTCATTTTTCTTTAATTGTCCTCTTCAATCCATACTAAAATATTTATTAAATAATCTCCTCTCTAGTATTAAATACACACACACACACACACACACACACACACAAACTGGGGATCAAATTCCAGATCTTGTCCTTGCCAGACAGGCACTTATGGTACTGAGTTATATCGCCGATCAGAATAATATCTTTAATATATGTTACAGTGTCTTATTATGTAGCTCAGATTCCTAATGATCCTCCTGCTTTCAACCTCCACAGCACTGGGAATGTAGATGTGTGCCACCATGACCAGCCTGAGTGTCATCTTGGTGCAACTCATGGGCATGGCAAATAGAGCATGTGTTGCTGGAGCCCAAATCCCAGTCCCTGTGCTTGCCAAAGCAGGCTCTCAGTCCACTGAGCTATCTCGGCAGCTCTATAATACTTTAAAGAATACGATCTGAGCATGTCATTCATTATTCAAAAGTACTGAATGATCCTATACAGCTTTGGGGAACACATATGAAGTCAAAATTTGTTGTGAGCTATGACTCAGCAAAGTATCCAGCACAACTGCTCCCTAATTCTGAAGGAACTGAGAACTGGCATTTGTGTTCTCTACTCCTTTTAGAATTTCCCTTATAAGTTTGCTGCATAGAAAGTGATGGTTTCCTACTTCTCACATGAGTCACAAGGGATTTGTTCCTTTAACTGGATTACATCATGTTGCAATGAAAATGCTCCCATTGCTAGATAAAAATGCAATATTAGCTTCACAATGTTCTTATAGAGGTCTCCCTGAAGAGTATCTTTCCCTTGCTTATATTATTGCTCCTAAAATAGCAAATTTTCATGACTGTGTGAACAAGAATAAATGCAGTTTCTAAACCATGACTTAAATAGTTCTAATTAATTTCATCCTTTGGTCAGATTCATACTCTGCAGAACTGGCAGACTAACATTCAAGATAACCATTAGTCAGTCTAAATTTTTGGCACAGTTATTCTTCCCATCATTGCTAGAGAATGACTTACAAAAACTGTTTTCTTTCTTGATTGTTGAAGCAATGTATTTGCGATGACTTGATAAATGAGTAAGACCTAAACAGAGTATGGGAGTACACAATTTGGACATGGGAGTGGGGGGAGGGCTACTGATGTCAACAATTGGCAGCAAATGATGCCCAATATTACCTTCCACCATTTACAGCAAAGATTACTGTTAATGTACGTTATGTGTGTGAAAATGATGACAAATTAATTTTGTACTTAACAACCAAAACCTCAGAAATGTAACAGCGAATACAACGCACCATTTATGTTTTATCCCATGGTAAGATTTTCCCACTGATATTTTAAATATTAAATTTGCTTTTTATAAGAACATTTTATCTGTGATTTTAAGGGCTGAGGCCATGATTTCCTGTTTGGTCATGCCTGTAGGCTAAATCTCTGGAAACGTCTTTCAGATGACTATATCTCTATTTATTTGTGTATGTGTATGTCTGTATGAATATACATGCATGTGTTTGTGTATGCAGGAGTAATGAGGAATGACGCTTCAAGCATTGTTTATAAGTGATAAAAATCAGATGAACTTTAGATTTCTCTGGATCTTGAGAGTTTAGTGAAACACAAATTCCATTTTATCTTTCATATCACTAATGAATTCCTCAGGCAAATCCTATACTTCTGAGTATTGTTTATCTTTATGGGCAGAAGGTCAGAAAATGACACTGTTTTAAATGACTATTAAAAGGGTGAATGCCAATGCCTGTGACAGAGGAATTGCAATGGCCTTTTGCAGATGCCAAATGTCACTGTGTCCTCCAGGCGCTGCCTAACATCTGTGGGAGAAAGTGAGCATGTCATTTGAGGGAGGAGAGCCAGACCAAGCCACTGCTATGTCAAATAGCATGCCTGATGAACAACCTTGCCTCAGAGGTTTATGTGTGTAAAAATGATGACAAATTAATTTTGTACTTAACAACCAAAAACACATAAATGTAAGAGTGTATACAGTATGTTTTATCCAGTGGTAAGATTTTCCCACTGATATTTTAAACATTAAATTTAATGAACACTGGATATGAGCTCCTCACTGTATCTGACCTCAATGCACAGTGGAAAACAGACACAGTGACCAAAAGGGTAAATCATCCAGAGTTAAGAAGATTCTAAGAAACAAATATTAGTATTTAAGAGAAACAAGATTCAGGTATTACATAGACTAGAGATTTACTAGTCAGATGTTTCCTGCAGCAAGTTACTTTCAGTTGGTATCTTCATCTAGAAAAGCAGCCATTCCAAAAACTGGTCAGCAAATTTACTGAATATCTACTATGTATCAGAAACTGTTCTGGGTGCTGAACATTTCAGAATGAATAAAGTAGACAACAAATGCATAATCTAATCCACATTATATAGATGTGTCATACACTTTGCAGTACACAAGAGCACTAGCCACTTATTCTGTAGTTATCTGCACAAAAGGTTTTTCCATATTACTGACAATATTCATAATGCAGGACTATGATTTTATTCATCTTAATATGCTCATTTTTCTCACTGCTTGTTCATTGATTGCAATTCAAATCTGATATCACTGCTCTCCTCTTGCTGTCTTTCTACTAATTTAATGATACTTAGCTTACTCATTTGAAGGTTTCTTATGCCTGTCTCCTCTGAATAATTATGGGTGAATGACACTCATTTACCAAATATTTTCAATTTCCACTACTTGTGAATGTTAACTTGTTTGGAAAGTCTTTGAGTCTGTATCTGAATTGATGTGATATAAAACATGAGGGTAGAAACTAACCCAATGACTACTATTCTAATAGGAGGAGAGAGATTGGACAGAGGCTAACATTAAGAGTTCCATGTGACAACTCAAAAAAATAATGGGTGGAGGCCGCTCCCATTCAAGATGAGTGCTTTCTCTTTTTTTTTGGTCTGGGGACTGGGTACCAGCAATAGAACTTAGGATCTTGCACTTGGTAGACAGACACTGCCATTACACTGTATCCCTGGCTCTACCATTCAACAGTGGCTAGAAAACAGAAGTTAGGAGAGTCAAGAAAGGATTTTCTACTATAAGCTTCAGAAAGAACTTTTATCTTAGCTAGCTCCTTGGTTACTTCCAGGGTGAATTTTGTTTTTATTTTAAAATGCTCCATTTGCAGTGCATTTTTACAACAGTCTTGGGAAAGTAGAACGTCATGCTTCTCCTTTGAACTACATTAGGCTCAACTTGAGATGGTGAAAGCCTACCTATTCTTTGAGTTCCAGCTCCAGTGTCACATTGGCAGCTCAGTTCACACCAGCTTACCTGTTGCAGAATCAAGTATCACATGTCTTTATTTTTCTTTTTCTTTTGCTGATATATAGTTGAGATATTGGGGAATAAGCATATATGTATATGGCATCTGAATAAACCTTCCTTCCCCTTTCTCCCTTTCCCTTTTTACCTTATCCCAGGTCCCCTCCCCCTCTGCATGAGGTCTACCCTCCTGTTTCTTGCTCTCTTCTGTTTTGCTCTTTAAATTATTAACATTTTGCATTTCTCATAAAAAAGAACCATGTGATATTTAACTTTATATATCTGACTATGGTCTTACAATGCATGCATTTTAATATGAATGAGTAAAATGCACCATATTACAGTGATATATGATATTCATGCTTATAGCCCCATAGAACATAATATCTAAATTATGGGAGAGGCCTATCAATCTAAGAACAAATGAACAGATTAAGAAAATGTGCCACATATACACAATGGGCACTACTCATCGATGCAGTCATATCATTTTGTGTATCTCATTTCTCCTTTTGTTTATTTTATGCATTTTTACAATAATGATAATAATAACAAGAAAAACTAACAAACTTTCAAAATTATCTAGAATTATATTCACAGTAAACTTTCTAGACTAGAAATGTAAGTATCATCCTTATTCTACAAGTAAGAGAGTGGAAGTCAAATAGGATAAAAAATAAATAAGGACACAGAGCAACTTTGTACTCCAGGCATCTGGGCTTCCTGGGTTTTTCTCTGATGGTGTACTAACTCCTTTTGTCAGTCTTTGATCTCAGAAAGCTTGAGATCTCTGGAATCATTCTTAGCTAATGGTGGGCACATTGTACTCAGTCACAATACTTTTGAATTTTATGGACTTTTAATGACTAGCCCCTCTCCAAATTCCACAATAGGCTTAGAAGTTAAAAACTCATTGAAAGCATTATGCCTGGCAAATAATATATATTTCATGAGTTCTGTTCAACTAGATATGATGAACTTCCTGTATTTTCTGTTCTAATACTCTAGCCCAGTTCTTCCCAAAATATCAGATATGCCTTTACTGAAGACTTCTTTTAAGAAAGAAAACAATTACAATCCCTTGTAAGTAGAGGAAAAGAGGAATGGAAGGCTCTTCATTACATCCCTACTGAGAGAAATGCTTACCTCCTCCCACCATATTATATATCAACTAAGCCTCCCAAGAAGAGAAGATTACAGCTAACAGGAGTGTCTATGTCTACAGAGGCCCATGCAGGCCCACTGATTTTGAATGTTCACCAGTAAACGATAGGAAAGTTAACTTTCACATTTCTGAGGGAAAAGGATCTTGAAGTTCTAGAGGTTTTCTCAGCCTCTCTTGTTTCCATTCCATGATAGAACAGTTGGAGAGGATTAGGGACCACAACAACTTTGTGTCTTGGCATACTTAACAGAAGACACCTGCTATCAATGATCTCATGGATGAATAAATGCCTTTTACCCCGTTGGAAGCATCATAGATTGAAGTTAATCTCTCTTCCGCTTGCTCTCATTTTTAAAGTGTCATAACTTTATCCATAGAATAGTTAATATTCTAGCAAGATATTCTGATTCCTACTTTTTGAGTCATTGATGGACTCAGTCCATTGATTTGCCTGAGGGTGGACACTACAAGAACAGTATGTTTGTTCCCTCTTCCCATGCCAGTCCAATCTACATCTTTCATTTTGTGCCTCATATACATCCATACAAGCCACGGAAAGCTTGGTTTGGAGCAGTTCCCAGCACATGATGATTTCAATCTACACTTTTGCAGAGTGCTCTCCTCAGGCCCTGCTGGAGGAGCACTAATGTGAACACAGTTTTTGGATAACTGCCTGGGAAGAGTGAACTTCATCCAGGGTTCACCACATCAAACCTTGGCTTGTCATGTTAGATGCTAGTGACACTCAGAAAATAAATTCTTAATTTTTCACAGTATAAACCACCAACTGCCCCTGTCAGATATGATGATGAAACAAGGGATTTTATTTTGGATTAGAGCTTTGGTCGAATATTTCTTGCCAAGGACTGGGGTGTAATTTTGCCTTGATTTCTCTAATTCATCATTCAGAGCTCTATTCACTGACAACATCCCCCAAGAAAACTTTTTTTTACCCTGTTGAACACACTGTGTTGTGAGCTCTTACTCTTACAATTCATTCTATAAACTCCACTGATTTGTAATTACTGTACCTGTTTGATTCTCTGACACTGTTTTGAGATTATGAGCAAAATGATTTTGTCAGCCTATCCAGAGCAATTGAGATCCTTCATAACCAAGGTATTTTACCAGTTCTCCAACTTCTCAGGTATTTCTGCACAAGCCTTTGACCTGCGATTTTGTCTAGGAGGCTCCCTTTGGCCTAATAAAGCAACTTCTTAGAACTCTTGGGCTCTAATACTGCCTCAAATCAGGGCAGGATCTGTGATACAGTTTATGAACCAGAGCTCCTCTCTGAGAAGCAAGACAATGTTAGACCTTACCTAAAACTGCTTTCCCAGACAGCTCCTTTATTTACTCTGTCTTGTTCTTAACTGGCTTGTGCTGAATGTATACATTCAATCAACCACATGCACAAAAATATCTGTATCAGGCTCTTTTTTGTAGGGAAATTGAGCTGAAGAACTAAATAATCTCATTTAATTCTCTTAACTCAAGAGGTAAGAACTATTCTGGTTGGTGATATAGAAGTTTAGAGAAAGTAAATAATTTTTCAAGTTTATCAGTTACGTGACACATACCCAGTGCTTCATGAATAGATATTGATGCAATAATAACCTAAACTCTCCATTTATTCATCCAATTATCAAGGCCAAGTGTTGGTTAATATTAAAATCGGCCATCTGAAATTAACTTGAAAGCCAGATAGGCCCTTGGGGAACTATTTTTTGAGAAATCAAAAATAGTTATGAAAATTATCATTAATAAATGAGTAAAATAATAATATCAATGAATTCTGGCAAAGGAAATGAAATCAAGACTCTGACAGAATGGAGACACGGCCACAGAGACTACAAATCACAAATGGCATGGATGTCATAGTCAAGTCTGGAGAAGGTGAAGCCGTGGTAAACATGCCTAAGAAAGTGAAATAAGATACGGATATTCCTCATTTATCAAACTACCTGTTTAATGACTGTACTTACTGTACAACTGAGGTGTGTTGTTCATAAATACAACTTGGCACTCAGACTTACAATGTGCCTTTTTGTACAATTCTATACATCTTGCTTAAGAGTCTCAGTGTCTTGTGTTTTTGCACAATATACCTTATTTATACTCTACTATAATCTGTGCTGATTGTATTATACATTATATTACTATGTTCTATGTTTCAGTACTGCCTGTAAGAATTATGAAAATAAAAGCAAAGGCAGTAAGTTGAGTTTCCTTTGGCTATTTCTTTGTTTTGCATCCCAAAATATGCATACCAAATAATATACATACTATTCTCCTTTGGTGACTAATTCATTCAACACAGGATTATTAAGTTTTAGGAATGGAACTCTGTCATCCAATGAGGAATGTCTATATTGGTTCCAGATAAATGCAAAGAGACTGATTTTCTGAATGCTAGAGCACAAAACTAAGATATCACTATAGCGAAAATGGTTAGCAGAATATCCATAAATTCTAGATGGCCTTAAACAAGGAGAGTCGCTGGCTGGTTCCAACCCATGGGGGGAAATTTCACGAGAGCATCACAGTGTCTCCTAAGACATCTTCCCAAAAGGTCTGGCCCTGCAAGTTCTGGCTCTTCCCAACATCAAAGTGGTCATGACATCTAATCACTTTAGTTTAACTGAGGACATTCATGCAGCCAAGACAATGCAACTGAAGATCCTTATGAAATAGAACTACCAGTACGGCTCCAGAAATGGAAACTAATAATGAGATAAGATTGGTTGATGTATTTGTGGGTGTATTTTAAGGGATATTAATGGCAATGTGTCTTTTACTGTGATATTCTTTAAAATAAGTATTCTCCATATTTTTCATTTATATAGCATCAAAAACATGGAAGCTTTATTAATTTATTTATCTGTACCTTAAATTTCCTTTGTTGACAAATGAGAAGCTTTATAATAAATATGGAAAGCAAACACAAAAAAAGAAATACAGAAAAAAATAAATAACTTTCAATAAATAAGTTTTAAAATAAATAACTTAGCGAATGAAGTTTGCATGATGAATTGAGACATGGCATGGCTGTGAGTTACACAGGTCCCTGAGCTGACCTGATTATCACAGAGCCTGATTATTCGGCCTGATTATTCGGCCTCCTACATGAGTTCTGAAAGTTGTCCTTGGAAAGGAGATGAGCTATATCTATTGGGAGAATTCTGCTCCAGCAAGGCAAAGGCTCTGCCTCCAGGCCTGGCCTAGGTAAATAAAGGGAGCAGTTCCAGGAACCCATAAATTCCATCTCTGAGCTTTATCATAGTAAATGTAACAACCTGAGTAATGAACCAGATAAAGTCTCAAAAGGATTTCATTTCTCTATGATGGGTAACACCTCTGCATCTTTTGCTAAATTAAATACAGTGGGTGTGTCATAACTAGCTGGGAATCTCAAATATGTAGCTCTGTCCCAAAAGATTAACCTTGTCAACAATGTTGGTATGGCTGCCTGTACTCCTGGGTGCTCAGCTCCTATCAGTTTCGCTGAAGCCTTTGTATTTGATGGCATCCTAGTCCTACTTTACCCAAAAGTTGTATTAGTGGCACCTCTTCTGAACCTTTATTTCAAACAAATTCTCTACACTGATCTCTCTTATTCTCTAACATTTATTTTATTACATTAAGATTCTCTCCCCTACCCTTTCATTCACACCCTTGTCTCTTTCTTATCTCCCACAAGATATTCAAATCCTTAGGGAAAGAGAAGTAAATTTGCCCCCAAGCTGGCACGCTTGAAGTCTGGACTTTAGTAAAGTTGTTCACTGTTTATTGGAAAAGTAAATTATACGAATATGCAAGAAGCTGTAGGTACATAGTAATTGGACAAAGCTGTAATTGCTGTAATTTCTTTTATGCTGTTTTGTTTTGTTTCGTATTGTGCAGAGTCTCGCTGCTCAGCTCGTCCTTGTAGTGATAGTCCTGCTTTCAGCCTTCCCAGCACTGGTAGTATAGGCATGCGCCTGGAGGGCCTGGCCAGCACCACACGTGGTGCTGAGGATCCAACCCTAGCCCCTGCACTTGCCTAATCAGGCACTCAGTCTGCTGAGCTATCTCAAAAGTCCAGACAGAATTATATATATATATATTTTTCCAACCTCTTTCACTGCTGGTTATGTCTTTTTTAGGTATATGGATGTCCTTGAGTTGATTATGTCTTTTTTAGGCATATGGATGTCTTTGAGTCAAAGAAATAGCTTGATGAAGTTTCAGAAATGGAACAAAATCATTAAAGATAGAGGTAAAAATCATTAGCATGAACATCCAGAATTGGTTAGTCTGATATGGTAATTATTTCAGCAATTCAGTTCAACTCCTTAAAAATTTTATTGTTGGAACTCCCACAAACTTGGCGGTTTTCCAAAGAGTTGAATTACACAGAGCGTAAATGGGGGCTAGTAAGAATCAAAATTGGCTCAACTCAGATATATTGTGTCCTTAGTCACCTCAGTCAAAATAATTGAAATAATTTACTGGAAATTATAAAAGAAACCATGGGCCATAAGGTATGCAACCACAATTAGTCTGCAAATATTATTGTTGGTATATGAATGAGTACTCTGAACTTAGATAAAAGCATGTGAAGTGAGATTTAGACGCATTCTTTGGAACCTTAAGTGAACTACGTGAAGAAACCAAATCTTTCTTGTGACCACAAAGGCCAAAGCCAGTGTCAGAAAGTTAGAATTTTTGCTGACACTTGTGTAGTGTTTACTATGGCTGCAGGAGTGTTCTGAGTGCTTTCACCCAGTGTATCCTTTTGTCTTCACAATCATCTGTTGTAAATCCTCCATTTTGCAAAAATGGTTAAGAAGTATGACCCCAGTCTCAAAACTACTGGCAGGGAGGACCATGCCTTCACTGGGGAGATGTTGAAAGACTAAAATTTCTAATTTTGAGACTATAGTTTGCTCTTAAGAACAGCTTACTTTTCTAAAATGTTACTAGAAATTGTCTCTCTCCTAGGATCTACAACCTCCTAATGAAATATTACATAGTTTTAGAGATGCAATCAACTATGCATACATACATACAAAAGCTGGCCAAATAGCTCAATGTATTAAAGCTTCTGCAAGCAAGTGCAAGGGCTGGGGGCTTGCTGTGCGAGCCCTGCCCCTGGAATGCACTGAGGAGGCAATTGAGACTGGGTGTGGTGACCTGCATCTGTAACTCCAGCACTTGGGAGGCTTTAAACAGGAAAATTACTATGAGATCAATCTAGTACACCCTGTAGAATCTTCGCTAAAAATGAAAAAAAAAAAAAAATTAAAAAAAATATATATGTATATATATTTATATTCATTATATATATATATATATACATATATATATGAAATTAAAAAGACAAAAAGGACAAAGTAATGAAAAAGAAATTAAAATAAATTAGACAGTAATGCTGGTTATATACATAGATAGTACTCTTTCCACTCCCTCTCTTGTGGGCTCAACTCAATAATTCCTTCCCTTTGAGCAGGATCATTCTATTTTCCTAGTATCTATTGTTCAGATTTTATTTTTTCTTTCAGGTTTTCACACTGAGGAGACAAAAAGATTTTTGTACATGTGGGTCAGATTTATTTTACGTAAGGCTGTAGTCACTAGTTGCATCGATTGACCAATAAAACCCTCAACTTTATCTTGTTTTATAGATGAGTAATGCCGTGTTGTGTAAAGTTACCATGCCCTCTATATCCATCCCTCAGTTGATGGACATTTTGGTTGTTTTGAAGGTGTAGCTATGAAAAGTTGTGCTCTATAAACATGGCTGCACATATACCATTGTGGTATGAGATTTTTTTTTTTTCCGGAGAAATATCCAGGAAAGGAATAACTGTGTTATGTGGGGCCTCCAATTCTAGTTCTTTGAGGAATTTCCCATTGATTTCCATAGTGGTTGTACCATTCTATAATCCCACCAACAGTGGAGAAGGGTTCATTCTTCTCCACAACCCCTCTAGCATTTGCTATTGTCTGACTGTGTGATGATAGTCATTCTTCTCGAGGTGATATGAACTATCAGTGTTGTTCTAAATTCAATTTCTTGAATGACCAATGATACTGAACATTTTAAAATATATTTTCTTGCCAATTGTGTTTCTTCCTTTGAGAAGTACATGTTCATATCAGATGCAGATTTTTGGATTGGATCTATGAATTTGTGGGGAATGATTTTTTTTTGGCTTTTTGAGACAGGGTCTTACTATGCAGTTCAGGCTGCCTTTAAGTTCACTTTGTAGCTCAGGTTGTTCTCAAACTCACAACAATCCTCCTGCCTCAGCCTCCTGAGTGCTGGCATTATAGGCCTGTGCCACCACACCTGGGTGGGAACTGATTTTTAAAAAATCTTTATATACTCTACATACAAGGCCTTTGCTAGAGGGATATTTGGCTATAAATTTTTCACAGTTCATGGTTTTTCTTTTTATTCTGTTGGGCATATCTTTTGAAGTTCAGAAACTTAAAAAAAACTTAGATCTCAGTTGTTGATTCGTTGAAGTGTTTAAAATGCATTTTGGTTTGCTTTTGGTTTTTGTTCATAAAATCTCTACCTACCTCTATGTTTTTAAATTTTCAACCTATATTTACCTCCCGGAGATGTAGTGTTCCTGTCTTAATGTTTAAGTCTTTGATCCAATTGTCTGTGGTTTACTGCATGATGATAGACATGGGTCTAATTTTAGCCTTTGGCTTTTGGAGAGCCAGTTTTTCCACCACCATTTATTAAAGAGGCTGTCTTTCTTCCAGTAAACATGTTTGGACCCTTTGTCAAAGATAAGGTGGCTGAGTGTATTTGTAGTTATGACTGCATCTTCTAATTCATTTATCCTCAAGTCTGTATTTATGCCAGTTCCATATTGAATTTATCACAATAGCTGTATAGAATAATTTCAGGTCATGTATATTGGTGCCTCTTGCATGTCCATTGTTTTCCAGGATGGCTTTTGATATTCTCAGTATATTCTGGTTCCACATAAATTTTAGGAATGTTTTCTGTAGCTCTGAGATGGATTTTAATTGGGATTGCATTGAATCTGCATAACACTTTCATATCTTTCCATTTTCTCAAGTCAGCTTCAGTCTCTTTTATGAGCATACAATAAATTTCACTGTATATGTCTTTTACTTCCTTTGTGAGACTTATTCACAAATATTTTGTTTTTGTGGATGTTATTGTAAAACACACAGTTTCACTATTTTCTGTCTTCATGAATTTGTTGCTTGTGTATAAAAATGCTAATGATTTCTGAATTCTGACTTTGTATCTTGCTGTGTTACAGAATTGGGTTAATAAATTTACAAGATGTGGTGGAGTTTATGGAGTCTTCTATGTAGAATACCATATCATCTGAAAATAATGATAATATCATTTCCTTTTTTCCAATCCTTATTCCTTTTATTTTTCTATCTCATCTAATTGCTTTGGTTGAAGTCTCCAGAGCTATATTGAACAGAGTTAGAGACAGTGAACATCCTTGTCTTATTTCTGATTTTAAAGTGGAGGATCTCAGTTTTTGTCAATGTAATATAATATTGGCTAATGGCTTATCATGCATGGCTTTTATCATGTTGAGACACAACCCATCTATTCTGATTTTCCACCAGGTTTTATCATGACTGAGTGTAGGGTTTTGTCAAAGCTTTATCTGCATATACTGAAATGATTACGTGATTTTTGTTCTTGGCTTTATTGATATACTACATTGTATTTATGAATTTGCATATGATGTACCATCCCTACATTACTGGAATGAATCTCATTTGGTCATGATGTACAGTCTTCTTGGTGATTTGCTGAATTATGTTTGATGGTATGTTATTGAGGATTTTTGCATTTATATTCATGAGAAAGGTTGGCCTATAGTTGTCTTTTTAGTTGGATCTTTCTCTGGTTCTGGTATCAATGTAACACTTGCCTTCATAATATATTTTGGAGAATTGCTTTCCTTTCAGTTTCACTGAAGAGGTTAAGAAAAGTTGGAATAAATCTTCACTAAAATTCTTGAAGAATTCAGCTGTGAATCCATTCTGACTTTGGCATTTTTTGTTGGTATTTTTATTACCTTTTCAATATTGTTAACTGTTACTGGGTTAGAGTTCTTTTTTTACCTTTATGAGATACTTTATTTTTTAAATTAATTACTTCATTGAGAAACAAACAGCAATGTGACAGTTTCACAACTGATTAGTAGGACAGTTTCAATAATTAATATATTGCATATCATTGTCTTAGTGGTTATTCATTGTATAAGATGTAGACATGATATGCTGTCCATAAACACTATTAGAAAAAAATCCTTCTGTTCATTGAATTAAGAGGATGTAGCTGTATATCTAGCCTATTTTGAATATACAAATAAAAAATGATTGTTCATTGTATCCCCTTTTTTGTTTAGTTTTGTCAAATATGTGTGTTACATTGTCATTTACATATTATAGATGCATGAATTCAGCAAAATAGTCCAATATAGTCCAGTATTCCATAATAGTAGTGGCTTTTCCATAAGACTAGCAAAGTCAGAAACTGTTGACTTGAGCCTTTCACAGCTCAGCATATTTTATATGGCTTTACTTTTTATACTTCGTATTTATACTTTTCTGTTGGATGGTTAAGATGAGAAAAAAGCAAGACTTATATAACAAGAAGTGTAACTTTTGAATTAAGAGTGTAGCTGCTTACTTATCTTATTTTTTTATACCTGAATTATATCAAAAATTCAATAATTATTTACCTAGTGGATGACCATAGTACAAAACGTTATGAAAACAGTTTGCAATGTATTAATTCATCGAATCTGTATGGGTAAGGTGTCTTGAAACTGTCTGATTGACATTTGTATTTCAATAAAATAAAAATAAATGAAAAAAAAAAAAAGAAGTGTAACTTTTGTAGTGTGTGTGTGTGTGTGTGTGTGTGTGTGTGTGTGTGTGTGTGTTTGTGTGTGTGTGTGGCTGGCTCAACCAGCCCTGGGGGGATGGTGTGGCATGTGATGCTGGGGATCAAACTGTAGTCCCTATGCTTGCCTAATCTTCCCCAAGCAGGAACTTAAGTCTGCTGGGTTATCTCATTGACTGTATATTTTCTCTACTCAACTTAAGTGTTTTATATGCATCTAGGAAATTACCCATTTCCTCTACTTTGTCCAACCTGTTACAGTAAACATTTTAGAAGCAGGTACTAGTGATCTCAATTTCTCCCAGTTCTGCAGTGATTTACCTTTTCCATTCCTTATTGCATGAATTTGGAGTTTTTTCCTTCTTTTTTTTTCTCTCTTTCTTTCTTTTTTTTTTAATAAGGATCGCTAGGGTTTATCAATTTTATTTATTCTTTCAAAGAACTAGCACTTTGATTCATAAATTCTTTGTTCTGTTTTCTTTGTCTCCATTGGATTAACTTGTGCTCAAATCTTTATATTTTCATGTCTTCCTTGGGCTTTTTTCTTGACTTTCTATGCTTTTTCTAGAAGCTTGAGATGCAGTACAGGATTGTTTATTTTGAATTTTTCTATTTTCCTTATGTGATAATTTACTGCTATAATTTTTCCCTTTAAAACAGTTTTCATTGTATCCTACAGGTTCCAGTAAGCTGTATCTGCATTTTCATTTAATTGTAAATATTTTTTAATTACTGATTTAATTTTATCTGTGACCCAACGCATGTTCTGGGTATTGTCATGTAATTTCCATGTTCTTTATGATATTTTGTGTTTTGTTTTTCTGTCAATAATTTCCAGTGTCACTGCACTATGGACACATAATATATGTAGAATAACGTCAACTCCTTTTCAGTTACCTGAGCATGCTGTGTGTGTTAGTAATATTTTGGAGAGAGCCCCATATGCAACTGATACACAATGTTTATTTTGCTTTTGCTGAATGATGTACTCTGTAAAGTTCTACTAAGTCAATTTGTTTACAATTTTGGTTTGTTTCTATTATTTCTTTGTTGAGTTTTGCCTATTTTATCTATTTCTTTGTAACAGAAACATGTTCCTCTCCATTCCAATTGTATTATTGCTTATTTTGTTTTTAATGTCTGTTAAAATTTGTCTTATGTAGATGAGTGCTCCTACATGGGGTACACATATATTTGTAATTGTTATCCCTTTATCTTGTAGTTTTTCCCTTAATAAATATGCCATAACCTTCTTTATGTCTTTGAAATATTTTTGGTTTGGAATTGATATTGTCAGCAGCCAGATTAGCTACTCCTGCTTTTTTTCTGTTTTTTTGTGGCGTGAATGATTTGATTTCTCTTTTTTAAATTTTAGTCTGTGAATTTCCTTTTGAATTAAATATGATTCTTATATACAGCATACTGGAATTTGATTCTTAATCCACTCTGCTAGTCTGTTCCTTTTGATTATTGTTTTGAGGTCATTTACATTGGATATAACTGATATGTATTGGTTTATTTAACTTTATCATGTTATTTTCCTATTATCATTTCCATAACTTTCCCCTATGCTTTAATCACTTGTTCTGTTTTGTGGTTTCTTTCTGTGACTGTTCTTGAAACTGTGGTCATTTCCATCTTTCTTAAATATCTGTGTGTATTGCATGTAGGGTTGGTTTGTTGGTCATGAATTTCCTCAGTTGTTCTTTGTCATGAAAGATCTTATCTCACCATTCAAATATTGCATGGTATATCAATCTAGATTAGAAGCCATTATATTCAGCACCTCAAATACTTCATTACAAGCTCTTCCCGGTTTGATATTTTGTGGTGAGAATCTGCCATTAGTTTGTTAGGCTTTTCATTGTATGTGATCTGTTTCTTCTCTCTAACAGCTTTTAGAATTCTATTCTCTTGCTGAATTTTTAAGAACATGATTATTATGTATCTAGGTGTAGATTTATTTTGACTACAGCAATTTGAAGTTCTACATGCCTCACTTAATTGTATGTCAGATTATTTTCTCATGTTTGGAAAGTTTTCTGCTAGTACCTCTGCAAATAGTCTTTTTATGTTATTTGTGCTGTCTCTCACTGTGCCATTGACACCTACTATTATTTGTTTTTCTTGTAGCTGTTGAATTGTTATTTCCTGCTTCCTTATTAGTTTTAAGGTATATTTCCTTTCATGTTAATGCCACTGTCTTGAAGGTCTGAATGTCTACCTTCATTTTCATTCAAGTGGTTTTGCCAAGTTTCAATGGAACTTTATTTCCTGGATATCTGTTTGAATCTCTTTCATGCATTATAAGTTTTTCATGTGTTGCTTATTCAGTGTTCTCCTCTATTTTTTCTAATCAATGTCTTTTTTGGCTGACATGTGCTTTCTTTGATTTGTCATTTGTTTTTCTCACCTGAGAGATGATTTTGGATCTTATTTGTTCTATAGCCTGATAGACTTCTTGCTTTATTTAATTTGCTACCATTTCAGAAATATCAGGTGTGTGACTTCCAAGTTGTTGCATATCTTTGTCTTTTGCGTTTGTTCTGCGTGAGTTGGATAATTGAGGCTACCTTTTGCTTCTGTGTTTTGGCACTGTCCAAGCTCCCTATAATCACCCCAACTTAACAGTGTTGAGAGAGAGGTGTGGCATGGGTCAGGAAGGTTCTTGCTAAAATGTGGAGCAGGGTAGGACTCACCAAGTCTCCAAGTAGTAGTACTGACAAGTGGCCAATGCTTCATAAAGCTTCTCTGCCGGTGGTGAATGTAGGCCATATTCACCAGGATCCCATGGGCTTTCCAGGGTCCTTTTAAGTTCTTTCAAGAGTGGACCAGCACCTGCGCAAGCTTCATAACTGTTCATTGGGTGGCAATTGTTACAGCTCACAAGAGTCCCATGGGCTGGCCAGATTCCTCCTAACGTTTTAAAAGTACAATCAACTTTCTTAGCAGATTTGTATACAGATGTGGGTGGGAGATAAATTTATATATCTGGGAGAAGTACTGATTTTTGATCATAGTTCTGAGTTTTGTCACAGATTATGAACTGAAAGTTTCACAGCATCAAATGTTTCTTCAAGATAATTCTTTATTCCATAAAGACATTATAGTTATTAAAGTTTGAAGAATTCACATAATTAATATATTAAGTAAGCCAAATTCTAAAGTGTAAATAATCAGGTACAGACACTAATAAAACCACATGGTCAAATGCAAAAGTGAACTTTATGTAATAGATTATATGAATGGACCAAGATGGGAAGGCTGGCATGGTATGTGATTTGACAGATAGGCAGAAATCACAATATGTTTTGGACAATCATTATATTTTGGACAATATAATGAATTTGGTGGGAAGCTGTGTGTGTGTGTGTGTGTGTGTGTGTGTGTGGTGTTTCATGCATATGTACAGTTATGCCTTAAAAAACTGTGATATTTTAAACTTATTTCTATTTTGATAAGTATGCAAGAGTACAAGGAATAATACAATAAATGTTTACATGAAAATAGTCCCTTTAAAGAAACATATTAAGCAATATTCTGACTCCACCTTATTTTATGATTCCATTCTTAAACTTCTATTTCACATTTTTATTTATCAAAGTATGAATTAAATTCAGATTATAGTTATAATGTTTATTTTTATATATTGTGGAGCATATACAAGAATTTTCAGGGTCCAGGGCAGTATCTCAGTGGAATAGGTGTCTGCCTGGCAAGTGCAGGGTCCTGAATTCAGTCTCCAGTACAGCAAAAAATTAAAAATAAAAAAACAGAAAAAGAAAAGAATTTTCAAATGATTTTGAAATTGTCTAGGAAATTTTAAATATCTGCATACAGAATATCATATTACAACATATTTTATAACTATTTTGCCTTAATATATTTGTAAACATTTATGAGATATATTCACATTTATATATTGATATAGTCTGCTATGTAGATGTGCAACAGTTTTTCTTTATTATAGTAAATATTGATACATTTGTTGCTTTGTTTGGATTTCTATTAAGATTTTTGAATATTTTAGGTGCAGATAATGATTATGTTGATAATAGGGAATGTGTACCTGTACATGGTCTATCTTGATTCTTTTTATACACTTCCTCTCCCCTCTATTCCACTATTCTTGCCCTCCTACTCACAAAGGCTTTGTTTCCACATTTTCTTTCTTTTCTTTTCCTTTCTCTTCTACTGTCCTTTTCCCCTTTCCCCTACCTGGCCCTATTTCCCATTTGAACTTGAACTTCTTATTTTATCAGGGTCTCATTACACAGCTCAGACTTGTAGTGATCCTAAAATATTCAAAACGCTTAATTAAAAATCAAAACAAATGAACAAATATATCAATATTTATTATAATAGAGAAAAATTGTTGCATATCTACATAGCTTTTGTGAATAGGAGGACAAGAGTAGTTGAACAGAGGGGAGAGGAACTGTACAAAAAGAATCAAAGTGGCTGAGGAGATGATTCAGTGGAATAAGTGCTTCCCTGGTAAGTGCATAGACCCTGAATTCAATCCTTTGTTCCACAAAAAAAAAAGGATCAAGATATACCATGTACAGGTACAAATTCCCTATGATTAATATAATCATTATCTGCAGCTAAAATATTGAAAAAAAAACTTAATAAAGAATCAAAACGATGTCCAAACGTAGCAGTGCACACCTGTAATCCCAGCACTGGGGAAGCTGAAAACAGGAGGATCACTGTAAGTCCAATCTGCATAGTTTGACCTTATACCAAATACATAAAAAAGAAGTTGGTCTCAACTTTACCTAGAAAGTAGTTCAACATCATTAGTCATTCAAGGTATACGAATTAAAACCAAATTAAGATTCAGCTTCACTCCAGATGGAGTGACTATCAGCTAGAAATCAATGAATAATATGCTGATGGGGTTGTGGGGAAAAAAGTATCCCTTTTCCACTGTTCCTGGGAGTGCAGGCTGATGCAACTACTATGAAATCAGTATAGAGATTCCACGAAGTGCTAGGATTAAAGGTCTTACTTGACCCAACAATTTGTTCTGTGTATCTTCCTAGAACTGAAAATATCATGCCACAGTGATATATGCACACACTTGTTTATGACAGTACAATTTGTAGTAGCTAAATCTTTGAAACAACACAAATGCCCATCAACAGAGAAAGGCATAAAATAGTGTGGTGATTTTTTTTTGTTTATTTTTATTTTATTAAAATACAAATGTCAATCAGACAGTTTCAAGACACCTTAACCATACAGATTCGATGAATTAATACATTGCAAACTGTTTTCATAACATTTTGTTATTGTACAAGGTGCATACATGATATTATATTTACAGATATTATTTTAGCAGATATCTCTTATCAGTGAATTAAGAGTGTAGTTGCTTACTTATCTTATTTTTTTGTACCTGAATTATATCAAAAATTCAATAATTATTTACCTAGTGGATGACCATAGTTCTAAAAGCCGACATAATATCCTGTCCAACCACCATTAGTGCAGATCTTGCCTCTCATAGAATTATGTAGAAGCACAGCGCTGGACTGTGTTGGATTGTGGTGTCGAGTTCAAGCACCTAAGTTAGTTGAATGTCAATGGAGTGCCCACTTTTGACAGGTGTAGACAAAGGAAGGGTTGTAGAAAGTGTGGTGATTTTTTACAGTGAATTACAACTCAGTCAAAACGAAGGATAATCTTGAAACTTATATAGGTAAATGGAGACAAGATTATACTCACAAATGAAATGAATCAGAATTACATTTGTAAATATTATATTGTATCCCTAGTGTGAGAACCTAAAATAGTAAATAAAGTCCAAAGTGCACATGAATATTGTGAGAAGAAGTTGTTCAAAATCAGATGGGAGCAATTGAGGAAGGGAAAAGGACAAAAAACCACAAGCTATTTTTGTTGTACTAGCATCTTTTGGTTCATCAAAAAGAAAGGTTTCTGCTAATATTGTTTGGAGAAAGTTTTATGCCCACATCTTGTAACTACTTTAAAGAAAACAATATGCAATGTATTAAGTGCTGCTATTACCTGTTACTGTTATGAAAACTTTTTTATAAAGTAGAAGAATACATGCAATGTTATTCAAAAAAATATAAGATGACTTTGGGGGAGGAGATGCTATACAGTTCACTGCAGCTTTGGCAACAGTGGGAGAGT
Source organism: Ctenomys sociabilis (assembly GCA_004027165.1). Classification (NCBI taxonomy): domain Eukaryota; kingdom Metazoa; phylum Chordata; class Mammalia; order Rodentia; family Ctenomyidae; genus Ctenomys; species Ctenomys sociabilis. Next base: position 11,517 of record PVKA01012667.1, on the reverse strand, counting down.
GGGCTGCAAGCAAGGCTCTAAACTGTTTAAAGGGAAAGAACAAATTTAATGATGGAAAGGAAAAAAGAAAGAAGAAAAGAAAAGGAATATATATATATATATATATATACATAGGATGGCTTAGATCTGCTAATTTCTACTGTTCTATGGAAAGGAGCTGCTTTATTGTTTTTGTTTCTACTTATTTACTTAATTTTTTGTTGAGATACAGACCATCTGTTCTGATTTTCTGTAGTGTTTTATTTTTTTTCCTCGTGAATGAGTGTTGCATTTGTCAAAAGCTTCTTCTACGTCTATTGAGATGACCATGTGAGTTTTGCCTTTGGCTGTTTAAATTACACTTAGTGATTCATATGTTCAACCATTCTTGGATCTGTGGAATGTATCCCACTTGTTCGTGATGTATAATCTTCTTTATTATTTGCTGCATTCTTTTCACTAGTATTTTGTTGAGGATTTTTAAATCTGTGTTCTTTAGGGATACTAGCCTTAATTTCCATTTTTTTTTTTTTTTTTTTTGATTGAGTCTGTCACTAGTTTTGGTGTCAGAATAATGCTTGCCTCTAGAAATGAATTTGAGAGAATAGTTTCCTTTAAATTTCATTGAAGTGTTTGACACTAAATTTTCTCTAAATTTCTTGTAGAATTGAGCTGTGTATCCATTAGGACCTGGGCTTTTTCCTGTTGGTAAGTTTTTTATTATATTGTAAATTTCATTTCCTGTTAGTGAGTCATTCAGAATTTGTGTGTTTGTTTTTTTTTATTCAGATATGGTGTTTCATATGTATCTAGGACACTGTCCATTTTTCTGTCTTCTTCGTCCCATGAGAGTAAAGATTTTGGAAGTATGTAGTGATGATCTAAATTTCTATAGGAGGACTGGGTGTGGTGGCACATGCCTGTAATCCCAACACACGGGAGACTGAGGCAGGAGGATTGTTGTGAGTTCGAGACCAGCCTGAGCTACAAAATGAGCTGAAGACCAACCTGATCTGCATAGTGAGACCTTGTCTCAAAAAGACAAAAAAAAAAAAAAGAAAAGAAAAACTAAAAATAAATAAATTTCTATAGGATCTGTACTGATTTTGTCCTTTTCATTCCTTCTTGAATGAATTTTGTTTGTTTCTTTCCTTTTTTTGTTAAGGTTTGCTAAGGATTTATCAATTTTATTTATTATTTCAAAGAACTAACTCTTTGATTCATTTATTCCTTATATTGACTTGCTCTTCTTTTTCTAGGATCTTGATATGTAGCATAACATCATTCATTTGGGCTTGTTCTGTTTTCCTATTGTGAGAATTTACTGCTATAAGTGTCTGTCTTTAAATAGCTTTCATTGTATCCCACAGGTTTGTGTAAGTTATGTCTCATTTTGATTTGTTTGTAAATATTTTTAATATCTTCTTTAATTTTATCTGTGATCAACAGTTTATTTAGGAGGTTGTTACTTAATTTCCATGTGTTTATAGTGTTTTCTGATTTCATTTGTCAATGAAATCCAGTTTTATTGCCCTGTGAAGACAAAGTAAGCATTGGATAAATTTGTGCTCCTTTGTATTTACTTAAGCATGGTCGATATGCCAGTACATGATCTATTTTGGAAACCATCCCATGCATACCTGAGAATAATGTGTACTCTGATAGTGCTCAGTGGACCATTCTGTAAAGGTCTACTAAGTACATTTCTTCACAAGTTTCATATAGTTCCTTTTTTTTTTTTAAGCTGATTTTTGCTTAGTTGGTATATCTATTTGTGAGAGGGGGAGTTAGATATCTCCATTACAAGTGTATTATTGTTCATTTGCTTTTTGATGTCTGACAAAATTTGACATGTAGTTGGGGGCCCCTACAAAATGTGCATATGTGTTTATGATTGTTATTGCTTTTTTGAAGTTTTCCATTAACAAGTATGTAATGAGCTTCTTTATTTCTTTTACTCATTCTTGGTTAGAAATTTGATATTGTCAATAATGAAAATAGGTAGACGGCTTTTTTGTCATTTCCTGTGACATGAAGAATTGTTTTCTACCCTTTGACTTTCACTCTGTAAATATCCTTTTGAGTTAAATGTGTTTTTTTGTATACATCATATTGTTGGATTTTGTTCCTTTATCCACTCTGCTACCCTGTTTCTTTTGATAGGTGAATTGAGGCCATTTACGTTGAGAGTTATAATTGATTTTAATCCTGTTATTTTCCTACCATAGATTTCATACCCTCCCCCTATTTTTAACTGCTTGCTCAGCTTTGTGGTTCCTTTCTGCTGTTCTTGAAGCTGTGGTTATTTCTGTTTCTGTCTAGAATATCCATCAGTACACTATGTAGGGCTGGTTTCATGGTCATGAATTCATTTGGTTGTTCTTTGTCATGGATATGTCTTATCCTTTCCATTACATTTGATAGTTTTTCAGGGTACATCAAACTGGGTTGGAAGTTACTTTTTTTCAGAACCTGAAACACTTCACTTCAAGCTCTTCTTGATTTCGTGGCATGTTCTGAGAAACTGTTGTGATTCTGATGAGCTTTACAATATAAGTGATCTGTTTTTTCTCTCCAGCACCTTTTAAATTTTTGAATTTTTGTTGAGTTTCTAGATATTTAGTTATGTGTATATGTGTAAGATTATTTTGATTATGGGCAATTGAAGTTCTATATGACTCACTTGACTGTATATCAGATTATTCTCTCATACTTGGAAAATTTTCTGCTACTATTTCTGCAGTTATTCATTTTATGTTATTTGTGCTGACTCATGCTGTTTTGTTGACAACTATTAGTTTTATATTGTTTTTTTGCGTCATTTTGTAGCTGCTGCATTATTATTACCTGGTTCCTTGTTAGTTTTAAAAAAGCTTTCCTTTTTAAAAACTGCTGTCTTCAAGCTCTATAAGTCTATCTTCAGTTCTGTAAATGTAGTTTTGCCTTATTTCAGTAGAATTCTTAATTTCCAGTGTTTCTGTTGAATCTTTCTCATTCTTCCTAATTCTTTCTTGTATTATGCATTCATTTCCATCATTTCTCTATTCTCCTGTTTTTTATGTGTCTTTAGATGCATTCAACAATTCTTTCATGATTATCATGCAATTATTGTTATTATTATTATTATTAATTATTATTGCTATTATTATTTTGGATAGGTCAGCCCACCTTGAAGGCAAAACTGGCATGGCATGTGGTGCCAAGGATTGAACCTCAGTTCCCTGTTCCTGCCTAAACTTGCCTAAGCAATGCAAAAAATTGTCTCCAGCTTCTTGTGTTAGTTCTATTGCAGCTATAGGTATCTACTTACCTCCAAAAAAGTGGTCTAAGCTAACTTTAGACCACTGAGCTGTCTCTCCAGCCCATATCTTTTTTGATCTAAGAAATTATTTCTGATTTCTTCTATAGCCTCATGGACTTATCTCTTTATTTCAGTTATATCATTTCAGTTTATATCATTTCAGAAATATCAGGTGTGTGATTTCAGAGTTCAATGCCCTTGTCTCCTGGATTTTTTTGTGTAGGACGGGTGCATGAAATTGCCTTTTGCATCTTAATTTTCACATTTTTTAATTCCCAGTGATCACTGGAATTCAACATTATTGAGAGAGGACTGGACTTCATGTCCTTAAGGTTCCTGTACAGTCAGGGAGACAGAGTAGGATTCACCAAGGCTTTTACAATGGTTGAATGGGCTCAGCCAAAGCTCATGAAAGTTTTTGCGAAGGTATTGGGACTTGGTTAAACTCAACAGGTCCCCTTAGCTGCCCTGTATCCACCTTCACTCTCAGGTGTTTAAATAGTACACCAAAAGATCCACAAAGTTTCCATTCTGGTGATGCATATTAGCCAAACTCACCAGTTATTTGTAGCTGCCTGGCATTCGCCTACATTCTCTGATGGTGGGATAGCATGCCATAAGATCTGCAAAACCACTGTGCTGGTGATTCATGTTGCACTAATTTTAATTTATGATCTTTTAGGTGGTCTCACTGACCTTCTAAGTTGCATTTTTAATATATTTATCTACCCTGTGTATATCTACCAGTCAGTGTTTTAGAGGTAAGGAGATTTCTGTAGCCGCTGTAGAAGTAACACAAGGAAGCTGGGGACAAGACATTCAAAGATTGCCTGTAGTTTTAATATTTTATGCATATTTCTCATGAGTGTTATAACTGGTCTGGTAAGATAGATCAGCAGTCTAAGCACCTACTTGACAAGAGCAAATAAATGAGTTCAGTCCACAGTTCCTCATGCTGTGCTATCCCTGAACATAGGGTTCTCTATGCCAATCCCAAAAACAGTTGTGGTAGTGTCCACTTGTAATTCCTGTGCTGGGGAGGCTGAGATAGAAGTCTGAACTGTGAGATGATGCTTCCAACAGAAAAATAAATAAATAAATAGACAAACAATCTAACTAAGAATATAAACAGCTGTGCACTCAAGTCCATTTGTAGAAGTGAATTCAATAGTTGTAAGGGGTAAAAATCCCTCAGTTTTCTTTAATGTTGGACCACTTCGAAGTGATCCAGTTCTGGGTGATATTTAATATGCAGATATATCACAAAATAATTCACTTTAACTTATTGTTTGGTACAGCTGGTCTACTTGGGTGGGTAAATGTTAAAATGCATAAGTAAACCTTAAAACTCCTAGAAAGTATTAGGTGAATGAATTGTATTTTGTACTGTTTTCACCACTTATCATAATATAAGCCCATCGAATTCCATTATTTAGGAAAATAATTTCAAAGGTTGACACTAATTCGAAGATTAAAAATGATATTAGTTTATGATAGAATTTGCTGTTATTCCTTATGCACACTCTTTAATTAACTATTTAAAATAAGCCTGAAAGGCAAAAGGTGTTAATATTATCATTGAAAAGTCATACCTGCCTGCTTGATTCAAGCAGGATTTAACAAACATAGACCCTTATGGCTAAGTAGTTTTTTCTCATACTATTTTTCTGAAGAAAACCTTGAATTTTAGCACCTTTGTTGTCCTGAAATGAAAATCAAGAAACATTGAGATGAAGATATATTTTTACATCATAGAGTCAAGATTCAAACTTGGTTTCATCTGATTACAAATCCAGGGGTTTTGCCATACTCTCCTACATCAGCCGTTTTAATTAAGCCTCATCACTGGAAAGGGAAACCATATTATTTCCCAGACATACTGCTGGATAAATATTCAGAGCTTCTGTCCTCTCCAAAATACTGAGTGTTACCATTCTACCTTTTCTATACATTGGGTGTGAGTGGCTCTTGAACAAAACTTAGAGTTTGAAAAGTTGCTTTGTTACCTTGCATTGCTCTTTCCTATGGGATTAGCCAGCACAAAAATCATACATGCCACTTGATAGGCAAGTTAACATATCAGCGAGAGAAAACGTATATTCCTGTTGCTGTGCCTGTGCAAGGGTTGGTCAGTGTAAGTCAGCAGAAAAGTCATATATATATATTATATATATATAATTTGGGTCACAGTCACAACTGTTCCTATTTTTTCAGTAACAAATCTTTTCCCTCTTGTGTTATTTCTTTTTTTGTTTCAGTAATTTCAACATCCAGAGAAAGAAACAATACAAGTTGTTGAGTAAGGTACTTATCAGCCACTTCTAAAAAACACATCTCTCAATATTTTGTAAAGTAGTACAAAACTAATTTTCAAAACTTCAACTCTTAGCCTGCAAATTTTTTGCATCTTCCACACTTCTATATAGAAATTGTGGAAAAACAGAGTGGAAACTGGGAGAAAGTGTTCATTATATAGACTGCACTAGAAACTGAAATTGGATTTCCACTTCGGTCCAATAAAACATCAAATATTTAGAGATTATCTTAAGCTGTTTTTACGTACAAAGCCTATTGGGCAGTTCTAGAATGAATATGGTGGCCTAAATATTTGCTTCAGTCACAATGCTAGCAAATCTGAGTGTTCTGGGAGAAAGTGTCTGGAATTGGATGAGGGACCATATCAGTGCCACCATCACTCATTTTAATTTCCATGAAATAGTTGATTTCCTTTATTCCCAACATAATTCCTTCTAGGGTTCCTGAGCCTGAAAGAATGTGCATGACTACTCTACTGAAAGTATCCATCTGTTAAAAGAGAAGATGAGGAGCAAGTGAAATTAGACCATGGCTCTCTAATTTCCCTTAAAAGCTGCCAGTGAATGAGAGCATCAGCTGTGCCACTTTGGGTTAAGTAAACCTCTACAGCAGGCTATGAGGCACATCCTGTGAATAGGGATGACTCAGCATCAACAGATGTCTGATGGCTTTGCCAACCCACCGCCTGTTGCAATGGACTACAGCAGCAGCACATTCTTGATACCTTGCAAGGCCTGGGATAAATAGCAGATTTGTGTCCCCTCACAGATAGCAGAGATTGGATTGGGGCAGGTGTGAAAGGTGACCCCAAGTATATAAATGCATATTCTCAGTCCCAGTACTGCCAACTGTGACACCAGCAGCCCATTGGTTTTCCTTCTGTCATTCCATGGAACCTCTGAGTCAACATCAAATGTTAGTGAAACCAGTTATAATGACACCATACAAATGCTATGAATCTTAGATTTTCAAAATGTTTTTGTATCTATTACCCCACCAACAATCTTGCATGCTATACAGGTTTTGATTTTATATATATATATATATATATACCCCATATATATATATATGGGGTAAAAATCCCTCAGTTTTCTTTAATGTTGGACCACTTCGAAGGTCCAACATATATATGTATATATATATATATATATATATATATATATATATATATATATATATATATATATAAAACAGCAAAATAAACTGAAGATCAAAATAATTAATTCTCGAAGTTACATAGTTCATCTAAGAAGAAGCAGGGAGATGTGGGTCACTTAATTTTCCAACCATATATTTTTGTAATACTCTGTACTACTGAAATAATATGCTTAACATGCAATTCTCAGACACTTTTGGGAGAATAATTGGATTATACTGTTCTGAAATTGATGGAATTGCAGAACAATAATCTCTTTATTCACTCAGGACAATTGAAGAAAAAGTGACACAGACATTACTATGTAGATAGAGTATTTTTTTTTTTTTTTGGTCATCTTTTAGCCATTTGCATTTCTCAGCTAGTTCTGTGAAAATAACATAATTGTGTGGTTTCAAGTAATATTAATTAGTATGAACATATAATTGTTCCTCCCACATTGATTATAATGACATAATGACATTTCAATGAAAGCTGGGTTTCATTCTTTGATGAAGAAAAGAGTGGATTGAGGATGAGTGCCTTTGAGAATGACATGAATTAGTTAAGTGTTGTGAGCTGAATTACATGAGTCCTGAATATTCAGAGAGAAGAATATACGAAGACTAATCTGCAGTATACAATTGAGATACGATCTAATTGTATCTCAATTGTGTTAGTCTTGGTGCTTCAGCTCTGATGTGTAATGTTTCATATCCCAGGAAGTTGTAGCCTCTCTCTCAAGATTCAGTCCCAACAACAGAATGGAGCATTGGCTCTTCATCTGCTCTCCCTCCATCTCACACTGGAGGGAAGCAGGTAAGGTTTCTAGGGAAATATTCCTGCCATCTTGAAAAACCAGCACCTTGGTTAGACCAATATGCATCACTTAAAACCAATTAAATGGTCCTAGCCAGCTCTCTACACAGACATAGGGTCAGGCTCAGCCAAAATGGAGACAATTGCTCCTTTTGTAAGGAGAGTCACCCAGGTGGTTCTTCACAATATAGAAAAAGAACTAGATAAACACTCATATATCCCCTGAAGGGAGATTCAGCAATGCATTAAAGGCTCAATAATTATTAGACTCCCCATATTACTGTATCTTTCTATTCTACCATTCTACACTTCCATCTTCTCTTTTACAGTGTAAGCTGTCCAGTTTTATTTTATTTTTTTATTTTTTTTGTCTTTTTTGAGACAGGGTCTCACTGTGCAGTTCAGGTTGGCCTTAAACTCACTTTGTAGCTCAGGCTGGTCTCGAACAACAATCCTCCTGCCTCAGCCTCCCTAGTGCTGGGATTACAGGCATGCGCCACCACACCCAGCACTGTCCAGTTTTATTTTCAGGTTTCAACTCAAGCAGATGGAGAGATAGCTCAGCCACCTAAGCACCTGCCTGGTAATTATGAACACCTGGGTTCAATTCCACGTGCTGTGATGGTCCTGGAATCTCGAGCACCTGGGATGGCCCCATAACCTGAGTGGTGGCACAGGCCTCTAATACCAGCACTGGGGAGGCTGTACAGTAAGAGTCAGAACTTAATAGTGTGATGCTGGAATGAATGAAAGAATGAATGAATGAATGAAATTTAAAAGAAGTATTCAGTTCCAATAAAATATTCACATAAGGTTCTACATTAAAGGACAAAGGAAGCTGAGCCTGATGGTGCATGCCTGTAATCCCAGCACTCAGGAGGCTGAGGCAGGAGGATTGTTGTGAGTTTGAGACCAGCCTGAGCTACAAAGTGAGCTTAAGGGCAGCCTGAACTGCATAGTAAGACCCTGTCTCAAAAAGACAAAAAAAAAAAAATAGGAAAAAGGATACAGAAAAGCACATAACTGTATCCCTTATAAGTATTTCCCGATTTTTACACATAGGGCTTCTGATAATCTATTAAATAGCATTTATGTGACCCCATCTGTCTACAAAAGAGACTTGAAAATGGATCTACATCTTGGAAATTATATGTTACATTAATATTGGGAAGTTTTATAAGAGGAAAAGTAAGGGAGATTGGATCTTGATCTACAAATAATGGTGGTGACATGTTGTGAGGACTCAGTCTGTGTGAAGTTAAATGGAATTGTGACACTGAAAAATATTGGCAGCACACAGATAATGAAAAGCATTTCAGAATGCAAAAATACTAAAGCTGAATTCTTATCACTTTTAAAATATGGTTCTCTGAATTAAATATTCATGTTTATTTTCTTAACTCATTCTCACAGGCTCTGTGAGGGAGTTACTATTTACATAGCAATTTTACCAGTAAAGAAACTAAGATACAAGCGAGTTAAGTCCATTACCTAAGCTCTCACAACCAGGACACTGCAGAGCTGGGATCCATATCCGTGTCATCACTGTTAACTATTGCTGGCATTAGGTTGAAAACAATCATATTTTAGCTTCTTATTGAAGAAACTCAATGTTAGCACTATTTAACTTATAAAATTACAAGGAATAAAGTGACATGTTTATGTCCATATAAACAGTATGTGGCCAAATGCTGTTTTTGACCCAATTTTTCCATTATTCACTGATAGTTGTTAAATTCATATATATTAATTATATTTATATGAATAAATTGTATTTAATTTATTCATATAAATATAATTAATATATCCTATATTATATCATATATGCATATATTTACAAAAATTAAAAACAGAAGAATTAAGAAAGAAAGAAAAATCTTCACAGGGGCCTTTATTTGGCCATCTCTCAATGCAATGCTGGCTTTGATCACCTTCACTGAATTTGAATAGATCATTCAGTTAATCAGTGTGCTGCCGAAATGTATCATACAGATGAATTGTCTTTCCTTTGATTGATTATTCAATGATGGAGTCATAAAGATTCCATTTGGTTGTCATTGTGAATCCTGGCAAAAATAGATTTCTTGAAACCACAAAATCATTCCAGTGTTATTCAAAGCTTGGTTTTCCCTGATGTGTGAAGAGAAACCCATCAAAAACTCTGGATGAGATTAGAGGAAAAAATGAATTGCTTGCAAAGATAAGGTAACTTGTTGTCCATCTCAACAACAAGTTACCTGTTACATGTTAATGATTTTCAAATTTTAACTAACATTAAGTGTGGGCTTGATAGTATTTTCTGCATTATATATTCAGTAATATTTAAAATTAGACTATGCTACTTGGCAACCACAGGCTCAAAGCTCTTGCCTTGACATTATGATTCCTTATAACAGATCAGATCAATCTTAATTCCCAGCTCATGTCTGAAAGAAAAGCTGATCATCAGTGTTATCAAAACTTCCTCCCAAAGGTTCGTGAGTTCGTAGGGGGCCTTTCATCCATGATCAGTTCCTGGGATTTCTACACTCATCAGTGAATTAGTCTGCTGACTAGTGCACGGCTGGATGTATGGTTATACAGTCAGGCATGGATGGAAGAGGTAGGTCACCTGGGAAAATCCTGGAGGCTGTATTTCCTTGCCAAGCTCCTCCCCTCTCTGCTTCCTGGCTGCCATGGGATGAGCAGCTGTCCTTACTCCATGTCCTTCTATTGCACCATTTCTGCTCTGGATCCAAGTAGTCATGGAATGGAATTCCTGAAACTGTACACTACAATAAATCTCTCTTGTCTTAAGCTGTGGGCGGTGGGCTGAGGAGACAGCTCAGTACCATAAGTGCCTGAACGGCAAGTGCAACATCCCAAGTTCAATCTCAGGTACTATATGCTGTGCTATTCTGGCCCCCAGGTGTGGTGACACATGCCTATAATCCTAGCAGTAGGGAGGCTGAGACATGAGAATCATTAAGGGTCTGAGCTGCACAGAGAGACCCTGTATCAAAGAAAAAAGATTTAAATTGTGGGCACTGATGAATCTCCACCTGTATGAAAGTCTTTCTAATACTCTTGGCAGTGGGATCCAAAACAATAACATGCCACTCTGAGAAAAGATTCTGCCTTCTTCTGACAGGTTAAACATCAATTTCCTTCTTCCTTCTCAATTGTTGGCAATTAAATGTGCCAACAATTCCATAACCAGCTCTTGGTCACCTTAACTGCTTATATAAACTTTACCCCAGCCTAGCCTAATAAACAAGATTCCCCCACCTCCGCCTCAGAGGGTTCTCACTCTCCTGGAGGAATATCACGCTTGCAGTAAAGGCTTCTTTATCTCTATCCTATCTTTCATTTGTGCCAAAGAAAAACCTTACAGGTGTCTGAGGAAAGAAGAAAATGACAAAGACATACTGAAACTGGAGTCTTTTCTTCTGTGGAAAATAGGAAGAAAGACTGGGTGTGGTGGTTCATGCCTGTAATCCCAGCATTTGGAAGGCTGTAAACAGGAGAATCACTATGAATCCAATCTAGTAGTGAAAGCCTGAACACCTTATAGACCCTCCCCTAAAAAATATAAAAAATAAAAGAAAAAAGAAAATGCAGAGTCCTAAGATCATGCATTTCATTTTATATAATATGATCTCATTTATTTATCTTACATCTTTGTGCCATATATGTTCCAAACTCCTACTTTACAGAGAAATATGGTATACTTCACAAATGATGTATATACTCTCATTGTAATATTTCTTAAGTTAACACTTCTGAAGTTCTTTTTTTTTCCATTTATTTTTATTTTATTAAAATACAAATGTCAATCAGACAGTTTCAAGACACCTTAACCATACAGAGTTGATGAATTAATACATTGCAAACTGTTTTCATAACGTTTTGGTACTGTACAAGGTGCATACATGAAATTATATTTACAGGTTTTTTATAGCTGAATTATATCAAAGATTCAATAATT
>PVKA01012666.1:0-57140 GCA_004027165.1 Ctenomys sociabilis | reverse complement strand
TAAATTTAATAATTTTACATTTAAGATTAAATAAAGTATGACTTTAAGATGGAGTACTACATACTAAATAATAGTTAATGACACCAATAACAATTCATATATTAAGGATGTAAAAAAATTATCTACCTGAATTTCTATGTGACCTTCTTAATTAGACATATAAATTAGGATTAAACATACTAACGTTTTAAATACACTTATTTAAGACAATAAAAGTTGAAATATATTGATATTTTTACATTTGTGTTTCCTGTATTTGAATTTTCAACTATATATTATGCTAGTATAATAAAGAAAGAAAACAGATTTTAAAAAATACCAGATTGCTTAAGTGAGCACTGGGCCAGTATTCGATCCCTGGCTCTGCACACCTCACCGGGCCCTCCCTTGAGTACGCTGAGTCAGCGATGGCGTCCAGGAGTGGTGGCTCGCGACTGTAATCCCAGCGCTAGGGAGGCAGAAATCAGGAGGATCACTACAATTCTGGGCTGTGTAGTGAGACCATACGAAGAAACAAAAACAAAGACAAAAAAAGCTAAAAAGATCAGAGACCAATTGTACTGCGGTACCATATAAGTTGTCTGATAAATTGTACTACTTTGCTCATCTCAGAAGACACAAACTGAAGCCCCTTTTTGGAGTTGTTCAGAGCTTTTGACTTAGGTAATGTCTGTGGATATAGAGGAAGGTCAAACTTTTATGTATCATGTGCTACGGATTACATTATCTTGAGATAGAAGTTTGAATTTTTCATAAAACTGATAATCACCTGGAAGTATTTTTATCCTTTTTAAATACTTTCATTCCACTTCTCCTTCCTATTAAGTTACCTTATTTTTGGTTTTGTTCTCTAGCTACTGATTTTCTCATAAATCATTTGCAGGTACAAATATTATTTGAGTATGATTTCTGATAAAGCTTTAGAAACATGAACTTCTGTGATTCAACACAAATCAGTTCTCATTTTAAAGTTTTACTTACATATGTAACTAAATGATTATTCAAACTTTCTTCACATTCCCTTACCAGTTATGAAAATCATTAAGATTGAAAGCAAGTTTAATGAGTGTAATCTATTCAGTTATATTTATTCTTCATAATGGTATTTCTGTTTATTATCCTTTTTTGTCTGTAAAATATGTATATATAATACAAGAAAATGAAGGCTATTTCAGTACTTAAACAAAATAGTAAACATATTTTTAAATGTTCTTCCCCCTATATTTTTCATCTTCGATAATTTATAGGTAATTGAGTCTTGAATGACTTTTTTCATATTTACCTAACGGATGTTATCACATTTTTGTTTTAATTTTAGGGAAGGTTCCACATGGTGTTCAGTGTCTCACTACTAGATCAGACCCTTAGTGATCTGCCTGTTTGCTTGTTTACAGCTCCCAAAAGCTGGGATTATAGTTACATGCTGCCACGCTCAGCATCAAGCCATGCCTGGGGATTCAAGCCCCCAGCCTCTGAGGCTGACTGTATGCTCTTTAATACATTGAGTTGTTTTTTTTTTTGTTTGTTTGTTTGTTTTTTTTTTTTTTTTCAGAAGTGGGGATTGAACTCATGGCCTTGTGCTTGCCAGGGAAGTGCTTATTCTACCCAATGATCTCCCTGGCCTCCTGGTGAACTATTTGGTTGGCCCTGTCATCAGATTTTTAAATTCCATTCATAGCAATTTCTCAGATTTTATCAATATAACATTTTTTGATACTACCTCTAGACCATTCATGTACTAAAAAAGGCAGAAGAGACAAATTAATATTCTGATGCAGATTTTTTATGAATTTAGGACAAGGCTTACAAGGTGTACAAGGTCTTACTACATAGATCGGCCTCATAGTGATTCTCCTGTTTTCAGCCTCCCAAGCGCTGGGATTACAGGCATGTGCCATCTTGCCCAGTCTCATTCACTATCTCAGTGTGCCCCAAGAGCAGAGCCAGCACAGCAGGCCAGGGATCGAACCTCAGCTGCTGTGCTCTGTCTAAGCAGGTACTTTAGTCTGCTGAGCTATCTGGCTTGCCCTGAGCTTCTATTTTTAGATTTGACACTTAAGGATATTTTTAGATCAGGTTCTAGGTTAAACACGTAAAATGCTACAGTGATTACAAAAGGGGATTAAAAAAGCAACGGTAACCTTGTCATTGTTTTTACAGTGTTGGCCAATAATAAATTTAACAAAGCTTTTGGATTTGTATTATTTTTTAGAACTTGTTTGCAGTACATAATTATTAGATCTATAGTAGGGATTTGATACATGCTGAATAGTAAGGATGTATACATTTGATATAACACATCTTAATACATCTTAATATTTTCACCCTTTACCCCTATCATCTCTCCTTACATCTTCCCATTTTTGGTTCACTTTCTATTTGCAAAAGATCTACTTCTGTTTTTTTCCCCCTTCAATTCCTTTTTCTCCCTATTCACTATTCCCTCTATACCCTCCTTCCATCTCTTATTTCTTTTCCCACTTAAAAAAAATCCTTATTTTTTTTATTCTTATATTTTGTTCTTTATATTTTAGATTTCTTATATAAGGGAAAGGACAAGGTACTTATATTTAAGCTGATGTGTCTGACTTATGCACTTAATACTATGGTCTTAAGGTACATCCATTTATTCAAGAATGAATCAGATTATCTTTCTTATGGAAGAATAGCACTTCGTTTATCTGTGATCTGTCGATTGGCATATGGCCCATTTCCAAGATCTTGCTATAAATTATGCTGCTATAAACATAAGTATGCATGCAGCTCCATAACTTTTGTTATTTGGGAAAATACCTAGAGGAGAGGCATATCTAAGTCAAATACAATTTCTTTTTTTTTTTTTTTTCTTTTTGGATTTTCTACGTTAGGTTTCATTATCATTTGCTTCTAGTTCTTCAGGTTCTTTTCTTTAGAATGTAGTGAATACTTGCATTATCAATTGCTACCTCTGCCTGGACAACTGCAGAAGTGATGTGATGTGGAGTGCAAGGGAGACTCAGGAGCTTCGGGCAGCTACCTGGGAGCAAATAGAGTCTGCGACCTGTTCCCCCACCTCTGCAGGAGCAATCCTGAAAGCTAGGGAATCTCAGGAGCTTCAAGGATGAGCAAAAGGGAGCAAAATACAGTCTTAGAATTCTATGCCACTGAACAACAAGTCCGGAAGACATGGGCATAGAAGAATATGGAAGTCACACATCTGAAATTTCTGAAATAAGGAATCAACTACAAAGAGCTAAAAAGAAGCCAGATCAGAAATAATCTTTCAGATAAATAAAGAAATGAGAACCATAATAAAAAAAATTGCTAAAAACATCAAAAGAAGACATAGTTTAAAAAATACAGAAGCACGAAAAATTACAGAAATTGTAATGCGCAGTATAAGTAAGAAGTATAATGTATGAAGCAGGTTCAAACAGATATATAGGAAATAAAAATCTCCATTGAAAGCTGGAGAAATAGCTGGAATAAAACTGAAGATAGACCTTCAGACATTCAAGACAGTATTGCAGCTAGCCATCACAAAAGAGAGATCCCTCAAAAATGAGAAGGTATTAGAAAACGACAATTAAATAGGTGTGAAGGGATTCAAATAAAAACCATATAAGAATGACAGATGTCAATGAAAAAGCAGCAGTATAAATGAATGATGTAAAAACACAATTTGAAATAATAATAATGTAAAATAAATTTCCTAAGCATGGAAAAAGAAACTGACATTCAGATAAGAGAGTCATATAGAAATCCAATTACCAAATGAAAGAAAGAAATCCAATTATCCATAAGGAAAATAAGTAGACACATAATAATTAAGATTCCAGAAATTCAACAAAATAACAGAGTACTGAAAGCTGTTAAAGGAAAGAAATAGATCAATTATGAAGGAATACACATCAGAATAATGTCAGATTTCTCAACACAAACCATCAAGTCAAGAAGGACTTGGAGTAATGTATTACAGAACCTAAAAGAAAACAACTTCTAACCCAGTTTGATGTGCCCTGCAAAACTACCTTCCTTTTTTATGTATTTAGGACAGGTGTCTACAGGGTCTCACCACACAGATCAGACTCAAAGTGATTCTCCTGTTTTCAGCCTTTCAAGTGCTGGGATTACAGGTATGTGCCACCATGCCCAATCTCAATTGCCATGTCAGTGTTCCCTGGTGGTGGGGCCTACACTGCAGACTGAGGACAAAACCCAGTCCCTGTGCCTGCCTAAGCAGGTGCTTTGGTCCACTGAGCTATCTGGCAGGTCAGACATATCAAAATTAATGGAGAAGACAATTCTATGGCAAAGAACAATTGAAGAAATTCACAATCATCAAACCAATTCTATAA
The DNA here is from genome assembly GCA_004027165.1 of Ctenomys sociabilis. Taxonomy (NCBI): domain Eukaryota; kingdom Metazoa; phylum Chordata; class Mammalia; order Rodentia; family Ctenomyidae; genus Ctenomys; species Ctenomys sociabilis. The sequence continues at coordinate 52,803 of PVKA01012666.1, read as the reverse complement.
AGGGTATTAACATATGTTCCAGAAAATATAAAAATGACCACAATTCCAAGAACAACAGTATAAAGGAACTACCAAGAAGGACAAACAATTAAACAGAAGGGGAGAATAGGGAACCAACAATGGGAAAATAACATGAAAAAAACAAGCGAATATGTGTATTTCCATTAATGTAAATGGCCTCGATTCATCAATTAAAAGAAACGGACTAGCAGAGTGGATAAAGAACCAAAATCCAACACTGTGCTGTATACTACAAACACCTTTAACTCAAAAGGAAATTCATAGACTGAGAGTCAAAAATGAAAAATAATACCCCATGCAACAGGAACCCAGAAAAAAGCCAGGGTAGCTCTTCTGGTTGCAGAGCATGTGAAATTCAAATCAAGAATGAACAAAAGAGATAAACAATGCCGTTACATTCTTCTTAGGAGAAAACTTCCTAATTCAGAGATAATGATCATAAATATATATGCACCAAATTAAGGAAGATCCAGTCGTGGAAGACACATTTGAACATGAAAAACCAAATAAACAACAGTACAATAGTGACAGGGATTTTTAACACCACATTGTCACAAAGAGATAGATTTACTAGACAAACACTGAGCAAAGAATTAACAGAACTAAGCCGAACTTGTGAAGAAATAGACTGCCCCCCCAATAACATCAAAACATATTCTTGTCAGCTGCTCATAGGACAGCCTCTAAAACAGATACTATACCAACACATAGAGTACACTTATGTAAATGCAAATAATCTAAATTATGGCATGCTTATTACCAGATTATAGTGCAATGAAATTGTGAATTATTGACAAAAGTCATAAAAATTACATAAATACACAAAAATCAAGTGACACTCTCTTAGCCTTAGATGTCAGAGATAAAAAACGAAGAGATTAAACAATATTTACAATCAAATGAAAATGCAGATATTATTTATCAGAACCTGTTAGATGTAGTGAAATCAGTCTTGAGAAGGAAATTCACATCAGCTAAAGAGAACAAACAAAAATAAAATAACAGTAAAACTCAACACAATTGAGAGTAGGAAAAGAATGAATGAATTTAAGAATTGGTTCTTCAGAAGAATAAATAAAAATTATAAAGCCATAGTAAACCTTTTAAAACTAAAAGGAAGGCAAAAATCTTAAATTCATTCAATATGGAATGAAAAGGGTGAAATCACTAGAAATGTTATAACAATATATCAATACTTAATTGAAAAATTATTGTTCTCATAGTATAGAAAATGCAGAAGAAATGGACAAAATCCTATACACATATAAATTACTAAAGTTAAATTAAGAAAATATAAAAATTCTGTATTTTTTTTTTTTTTTTTTTTGCGGAACCAGGGATTGAACTCAGGAACTTGTGCTTTCCAGGGAAGCGCTTATTCCACTGAGCCATCTCCCCAGCTCCAATGTTGTGTATTTTTTTTTTTTTTTGTGGATAAAAATTCTGAATAACCCAGTATCAGTCAATGACATTGAAGATGTAATAATAGAAAAGAAACCTTATCAACAAAGAAAAGCACAGGACCTGATGGATCCATAGCTGAATTCTCTGATATATTTAGACAACATTTACTGGCAATTCTTCTCAAACTCTTCATACAATATAAAAAAAATTAATCATCACTAACTCATTCCTGGAGGCAATTATAACCCTGATACTGAAATCAGAGAAAGATTGAACCAAAAACAGAATTGGAGGTTATTCTCCAATAATTAACATAGATACAAAAATCCTTAGTAATGTACAGTCAAACAGAAAGCAGTAAATCATCTAGGAGATTATACCAGATGACAAAATGGGATTCATTCCAGGAATGGAGGGACAAATCCATAAATGTAACACACCAAAGCAACAAGGCCCAATACAAGAATCACATGATCATTTTAATAGATTCTGAAAAAGTTTTTTTTAAAAGTCCAACATTCTTTCATGATAAAAACCTTGCCGAAAATCAAAATAGATGGACTTTACCTCAATCTGATAACAGCTATCTGTGACAAACCAACAGCCAATATTATACCAAGTAGATAAAAACTGATTTTACTTTAAAATCAGGAAAAATTCCACTGTCTCTACTCCTATTGAACATAGTTCTGGAAACATTATCTTAATCAATTAGACAAGAGAGAAATAAAAGAAATTAAGATAGGAAAAGAATATGTGAAATTTTCATTATTCACAGATGCCATGACACTCTACCAAGAAGACCACTAAAACTCTACCAAAGCACACTTAGAATTAATAAATAAATTCAGTAGCTTACCTGGACACAAAGTCAACACTTAAAAATCAACTTTACCATAGAAAGAGAACAAACACACTGAGAGAAATTAGGGAAACATCACCTTTTACAATAACATACAAAAGTTGAAATACCTAAGATTCAATCTAACAAAATCAGCAAAGATCTGTGTTATGAAAATTACAGTAGCATGAAAAGAGAGAATGAAGAGAATTTCAGAAAATGGAAAGATATTCCTTGCTCCTGGATGGGAAGAACCATAATTATGAAAATGGCCATGCTCCCAAAATTATTCTACAGATCAATGCAAACCCAATCAAAATACCATTTGTATACTTTACAGATCTAAAGAAAACATTCCTAAAATTCATATAAAACCAGAAGAAACCTAAATAGCAAAATCAATCCTGGGCAACAAAAGAAAGGCATGAGGCATCATGATCTGTGGCTTCAAATTTCATCAAACAGTTACTGCAACACAATAAGCATGTTATTGGCAATAAAATATCTAGAGAACAGAAGATGCAGGCATGGCTTCAAAGACACTCAGCCACCTTATCATTGCAAAGGGGCCAAACACATTTTCTGGAAGAAACATAGCCTCTTTAATAAATGGTGCAGTGCAATTCATCCTGCTACATATTTTGAACAACCCAAAACCTAGCACGTGTTTGTAGAGTCTCCTAGCCAGAATAGTACACACCACCAGGAGTACTGGTTCTGTACACTTGTGAGTCCTGATTCCTGAGTTATATTTTTTCCTGAGAAGCATTAGTCTATCACTGAACATGTGGAGATCATGAGTCTGTGGATATCAAGCGACCAAAGTGCTGAAGGGTAGGAGAAATTTAAAAAGAAACAGAAACCAGATTGTCAGTAGCTAGTGTTGCACATGATGAAACAGGTATTGAACTTGAGATAGCAAAATAAGAGGTATAATATGGGGTAATTAAATGTCTGATAACATTGAAAACACAGAAATAGTTCAAATCTGCCTAGATATTAGCAAACATGTATGAATTCCAACACACTTTCAAACAAATCAAAGATAAATTCAAGCATCTCTTTTCATGATCCAATACATAAACTATAACTACAGGATGATGTAATAGTCAAAATTTCACAGGTTATCATCGTAGATTGTTTTGTGAGGATGTATATTTAAAATGACCCTGTAGTGGTTACAGGCAACACATATTACATCTGTCATTACATTTCAAAGCCTATTAAAAGCTTTGCTTGTTTGTGTTTCTGGACTTCTCTTATCATACTTTTTGAGAGTCCTTTCCAAGGTACAGACAATCATGAACATCTGAACATGATTACCACTAGACTAATATACTAGGCATCGTCTCGTAGATGACATATGTCAATTTGTATCTTGGAAACAACAGTAAAATCTAAACACTCACTCAATGGCTTTGCTGTGTATCACAATATGGAGAATTTCAGGAAGCATCCTTTGAAAAAGTACACAAAGAAGGCAGACGATTATTAAAGAAATGTTGCTATAATTTTTTATGGAAAATGCAGACTCAATTTTCATTTTTTTCTTATGTTGCTTGTGACCTACTCTCATTGTCTGAAGGACAACATTGTATATGATATCCTGAGACTGTTTAATCTTTCAGCGAATGGCTGTTGTTCAGATTTTAGTAATTTTGTAAGGGTCGTACATGTTTAAGTTTTTTTGTCATTTTAACGTGGCATAGATCAAAGGTGAAATTATATTTTTGAAATTTACTACAGGGTCTATAGCGTTAAAGGGTCTCACTCCATAGATTAGACTCAAGTGATCAGCCTGTTTTCAGTCTCCCAAGAGCTGGGAGTACAGGAGCACACCACCACTCCCATTATCAATCACCATCTCAGTGTGCTCTGGGGGAAGTGGCTGGCACTGAAGGTCTGGGAATCTGCCCAAGCAGGCACTTTAATTGGCTGAGGCATTCATCTGGCCTTCAAAGATGAAAAAAACTGTAGTTTTTTCCTATGCTATATAATTTCATATTTATTTTTCCATAACAAAGTAACTGTTGTTTACATTCTGGAATTCTTATAAAGGAATTTCAGGTCACTTTCATGTGATTGCTGTTTTATTTGCTCATTTCCTTCTTGGTTAAAATGTTGCCTTAATCGCTGAGGTTCTAGAAATTTGTTGAGGTTCTTGGACAAGCATTTTAGCAGTTTGAATATAGTCATTCTGATTGAAATGAAGTAATTTCAGAAACCACATTTTCCTGATATCAGATTGGTTATTAGTGGTTCTGAAATCATGTTGACTGTGATTATCTATATGTTCTCCAGAGTTCAGAGTTGCATGAAAAGACTGACTACTTATACGTGAATTCCTGACCTCGTGAGTTCAGGGATTCTGCCTTACTTACCCCTACCCTACCAATGACATATAAAGAGCCTGTGCTTGAAATATGAAGAATTCTTGCTAGGTTGCATGGATAGAAGTACAAAAAAAAATAAGCCCTGAAATCACAGCTACAAGTGGAAAGGAGGTGGCAGCCTTGGGAAAGCCTGCATCTCCTAAGACTGCATGAGCTGCTCATTCACGTTCCCGTATGCTGAAACCTCCCCAACTCCGTATTACAGGCAGGCTTATATGCAAAGACTATCAGATTATGTGGTATGCTATGTATTTTTTTTATCTGGTAAAACATTAAAGATTCAGCAAAAGGAAAAATATTTGAGTATTGTATAGTTTCTTTGGAGCTTCATGCCTCTTAAATTTCTTAGAAACATTTACAGTTGTAAATGGTAAAGGATTTAAACTGTAATGAAACATTTCAATGTGATCTGAGTTCCTCCAAATTTAACTAAAGTGAGTAGTTGATTTCAGATCACCATTAGGGAAATGGCATCTGGAAAATATAGAAGAATTCTAGTTTGTGTGTATGATGCAAATACCTCTGACTTAAACTGAATTTCTCACGTAACACATGATGTGTTCCTTCCCACACTTGCTAAACCCTAAACCTGACTTTAGCTTTATCTTAAATCCATTGTTTTCTGCCCAACTGAATAAAGTATTTCTTTAGTCCAAAATAAAAAAGAATAGAGGAAAAAGGCTGTGTCTTTTTTTACCATAGCATGTAAACAAATAGCAATAGAGTCTTCTAGTTTCAATGGACAATAGTAAGAACAGTAATTATTTGAATAAATTTCCTGCAAATGAAACAATCATTGAATCATGTGATTTTGAGTAAGGAAGACACAAATTTTAGTGTAAGGCTCATTGATATCAAGGGAACTGTTTTAACTGGTTATATAACTTTTCATCAGTTCCCTACTATGTAACACCTTCCCTACTTTGTAATACCTTTATGCAAATTCAATGAGCGGTCAATGAAACACACATCCCCCCTCACAGATCCCCGCTCTGATGTATCACAGAGAACCTGGGTAGCACCTGCAAAGTTATTACCCTCGTTAGGGTTTCCTCTGGATTTCCTTTGAATTTTTTCTCTTTAATATATAAACTGCTTCCCACCTATTTATATCATAAGTCTGTTACTTTTTACCAAAATAGTTAAATGTTATTTTTTTTTCCTCCTGAAATCAAGTACTACTCTCTCTTTCATTTGAAAGGGATGAAAAACATGTGGTAGTTTTACATATTGGAGTACGACTCAGCTGTAGAGAAACATAAACTCTAGGCTTTTAAGGGTGAATGGATGAACATAGTCATTAGTGAAATAAATCAATTACCACTGTTTTCCAAAATAATTTTAATGATAAATGTCATTATGTCCATCCCTTGCTCAAAAACCTTTGCCTATCTTTGCCCATAGAATGTTATTTACTATCTCACCCAGGAACTTTGTGCTTTAATACTACAACACTACAACGCGTGGGATGATGTGTCTCTTCAGTTCACTAATGTTGTGATTTCAAGGTACATCCATTTCCAACACATAGCTCATGTTTAGCTTTCTTTATGGAAGCATAGTTCTGTCCTGTGCATCCGTGCCACATTTTATTTATACATGTATTTTGTGGATGAGTATGTAGGTTGACTCCGAAAGATTTAGCTCTTATGAATTCTGCTGCTACAGACACGTGCACATGTGTGTCACTATGAAGACTATTATTCTAAGCCATTGTGCTAGCCATACATAATTACTATCCTGCGAACATATTTTTATTTAGCATTTTTATTCTCAGTACATCTTTTCTTATTTTTGCCCTGTTCATTCTTTCTTGTCTTTTAGTTTCCAGTAGTGTTTTTATCATATTTTGTTATACATTTTTTCTGTAGTTCATTATAGTTATTTAAAACACAAATTTTTCTTTTTTGTATATTTCTCTTTTATGTATTTGCATGTTTTTCCTTCTATATTTTATTTCTTTTTATATATTTGTATTACTTTTCATATTTCTCAGTGTCCGTTTTCTCAATATATACTTGAGAGAAATGATGTTGTATTTCCTCCTGCTTTTGACTCTACCTCAGTGACTGCAATGCAATCAGATTTGAAAATCTGAGTGTAATGGAAGGCAAAGGGAGCTGAGCAAAGTCCAAAATATGATCTGCAATACACATTGGTAAAGAAAAACAGCTTAGAGCTCAGCATCGGAGGCAAAGAGCAAGTCGCTAGGCAGTTACTAGCAGGTACTTTCTGAAAGGAGAAGTTGGCTGGATGTGCAGCCCAGTGGCACAGCACTTACTTGGCATGTGTGAGTCCAATCTCTGCTCCTGAAAGAAGAGGTGACATTCAAAAAGAATGTATGGGGCCACAACAGTATTTTTTGTCTACTTCACTATTTAGTTTGGACAAATAGGTACTAAATCATCACGATGTATACATACATTGTATAGTTTGTTTCTTCCAAGATTATCTAGATTGTCAGTCTATTTCTATCCTGAAATTTCAAATTCCCTTCACTGAATATCTGTAATGATAATAATCATAAGAATAATAACACTTTATTTATTTATTTATCTGTTATTTACGTATTTGGTACAGGGTTTCACTATGCTGCCCAGACTCACAGTGATCTTCCTGTTTGCAATCTCGCCAGTGCTAGGATTGCTGGTGTGCACCACTATGCCCAGACTCTGTGCCCAGCACAGTAGGCACAGGGGTGGGTCCAGCGTAGCATGTGGTTCCAGGGATTGAACCCTGGACCCTGCATTGTCTAAGCAGGTGCTTAGTCCACAGAGCTATTTCTCTGGCCCTAATAAAACTTTATACAACCTAACTGCATCTTGTGCTATGAATGACTACTACAAAGATAAAAATATGCACTGTATTCATTGTTCTAACTCTCCTACCAACCTGTGTTGAAGCTGTCTCATTGCAATATTTTTTCCTCAATAAAATTAATAAAAAAAGGAAATAAAAATGTTCTTTCAGTAAACATGGTACATTTAGTGATGAAGATCAGAGTCTATCTCGCTCTTTTTAAAAAAGGATTTTAAATGTTAAAGTTCTTTAGAACTAATGTTTTCATCATTCAAAAATCAATTTTATTCTCTGGGATGAATATAACATATACATAGTCACACACATTTTTTAGAGTTTGAAAAAAAACCTTTTCAACAAAATTCTGCCCATGGTAAAAGTCTAGGAGTAGGGTAGAGAGAACAAAAAAAGTTATTAATAAGATTTTAGGAATTAGTATTTTTCTGGTACTTGAACGACTTCAGGAGCCTGTATTCTTACATGTCATTTTCCTGTTACTTGATAACCAGAAGAGAGAAAAGTATTATATAAACATAATATGTAAATAATTAACATTCACACACACACAGACACACACATACACACACATTCCCTTTGTTGTTTAAGAAAGTATCTCATATAATTCATGACAGTCCCTGAGTTACCACTGTAGCCTCAGCCAGCTTTGAGCTTGCAGCAACTTTCTTGTCTTATCCTTGGGGTACTGATGGGACACAAGTGTGCCCCTCTATGCCCAACTGCATACATGTCTTGAACGTCCAACACAGGAGGGAAAACAAATGATGTGTCATGTGACAGGAAGTTGACTTAACAAAGTTTAGAGACCCCATGGTGCCATGCAACACTGAATGGAGTTCTTTCCAAGCACTAAGTTACCACTAAGGCAAAGTTTTATAAATGTCAATTGTCAAAATTACAGTGTTTCTAATTGGATTCCACTGATCTTAGAATATGCAATTCTCTTACAAACATGACCAAACTGTGAGGACCCAGAGCTTTCTACTGCTTTTTGTCCTCTAACAATTTAGGAGAAAGCCAGCAGCATAACTATACATGAAATCACCTTTGTTATGTTCTTGCTTGCTTCACCCCAAGACTTCATAGGGTTGTAAAGTAATATTCTACAAGGACATTATGGAGCCACAGAGAAAAGAGATTGAAGTTCTATAGTGTGCCTGGGGAGAGTCACATGAAGAGAAAACTTCCTCTAAAGCTCTCATGGAGAACAAACTGGTCAAGCATTGGATGTAACTCATCCACATGGATGACACAGACAAAGGAACTACAGAATAATGTACAGGACTACAAGATAAACCCTGAGAAGACTTCACAGACCGCATAGGAAATATAAAGTTCATGTGTTGGCATATAAGTCTTAGATCTATCTAGGTCTTAACCATCCAGCAGAAAAGTATAAAAATGAAGTATACATTGTGGGGCCATAATATTAAGCTGAGCTGTAAATGACTATGGTCAACAATTTCTTTGAATAAGTCACTATTGTTGTAGAAGGCTGACTGTGTTGGATTGTGGTGTCGAGTTCAAACACCTAAGTTAGTTGAATGACAATGGAGTGCACACCTTTGACAGATGTAAACAAAGGAAGGGGTGTAGAAAGGAAAAATCATGATGTGTGTGTATGGACAGTACAATTGGGATAGATAACACTGTGCTTCTACATGATTCTATGAGAGGCAAGATCTGCACTAATGGTGGTTGGACAGGATATTATGTCGGCTTCTAGTACTACGGTCATCCACTAGGAAAACAATTATTGAATTTTTGATATAATTCAGGTATAAAAAAATAAGATAAGCAACTACACTCTTAATTCACTGATAAGAGATATCTGCTAAAATAATATCTGTAAATATAATATCATGTATGCACCTTGTACAATACCAAATCATTATGAAAACAGTTTGCAATGTATTAATTTATCGAATCTGTCTTGTTAAGGTGTCTTAAAACTGTCTGATTGACATTTGTAGTTCAATAAAATAAAATAAGCTAACATAAAAAATAAAAAAATTTAAATTTAAATTGTACTGATCATTAGCACCATACTTTATTATGCCAAATATGATTTTTGTACATAAAATGTGATAACAAAAATTGTTTTTGTTTTATTTTAAGCAAGTGGAAATTTATTTAATAAAGGTTTTTTTTTTTTTTTTTTAAAGGAAGGGGCTGGGGAGATGGCTTAGTAGAATAAATTCTTCCTTGCCAAGCTCAAGGGCCTGAGTTCAATCCCCTATTCTGAAAAAGAAAAAAGAAAAGAAAGTTTTATATGTGTCTTATCATTGGCAGTATTAAGAGCATTGGGACATTTCCCCTGAAATCTAAAGCTTTGTCACACATTTTGCATATCTATTCATTGTTTTTCTGTCACTCTTCTACCTTCTGTCACTACTGTGGGTGTTGGGTGTTTTTCCTTCTCATATTTTCATGCAAGTATTTAATAAAAGAGATCTGCTACTAATCATAGAACAGATTTCAATTCTTCATGTTTTCATGTCGTCTTTTTTCTCATTTTTACCATAAGTGTTAAGTTCCACATTCTAGAAACATCTTGAGCAGATAGAAATATCTGTGGTGTATACTCATTCAGATCTAGTGTTAGAATTAAGATTGAGAAATTAAGTGGACAAAAAAATCGAGAAATTTCAAAGTTGAAATTCCCACAATAACATTAACCCTTCTACACAAAGATCCTTAGCAGTGAGCTTTTATACACAATATATAACTTACACAGTCAAACACATGCTATAGGATACCATTTTATACACTTCCCAATTTTATCATGTTTGTTCTTTACAAAAGAAAGAGAAAAAGTCTTCAAAGATAGTTCCCTTATTCTAACATGATTTTCGCAAATTGTAATTCCTGATTTTAAAATAATTTTTGACTTCCTTATAACATTAATTTATCATCACCCATTCAATCATTACCTAAAATATCACTCACACAAAGCATTTCATTTAGGCTACCCTTTGGTTAGCAATATTAAGCCATCTGTTCATTATTGTCTCAGCTGTAAATCTCATAAAAGTCTTTATAAAAGCTATTTTTCTCTCAAAATTTTTTTCAGACATCAAACAATGGTCTGACAAGTAAACCATGAAAGTAATTTTAAAGTGCTTGTTATTTTGATATTTAATGTTTAATTTTTTGATAAATTATACCATAGGAGTTTTATTTTTATTTGATTGTCCCAAGTGGTTTATACTAAATAATATCTACAAATATACATATATATATTACTATATATATAATATATAAACATATATACACACACACATACATATATCATTATGCACATGTGGCTTTCCAAATTCGTAAGCTGACCAAATGTGTTCTTTTTTATTATTAAAAAATTTAAAGATGTTCATTGGGCCTTCTTTAGCTAATCTTAATCATTTTCTTTGGGAACATAAAATGAAAAATTTTGTTTTATTAGCAGTATGAGAAATATAAATTTTTAGGAGCTAGGAATTTAGCTCAGTGGTGAAATGCCTGCCTGGAGATCGTGAGGTCTTCAGTTCAATTTCCAATAAAAAAAGGAAAAAAGAAACAAAGAAATATAAATTATGACATTATTGTCACTTGAGATTTACTAATTTTTCCTGTGATGCCAAGTGAGCTTTTAAATGCAAGACGTGTTATCATAATTTTCATTTTTAGTGTTTTGAGGGACACAATGATTTGTAAATGTTTAGATATATGCAGTAACTTTTTTTCAGACATGACCAATTTAGTCAGAGGACTCAAATTTCATCTGGCAAAGTATGTCAAGAGACAGAGTTCAAGGTAATTATGTCCTTCGAAGCAATCACATTTTCTAGTTAATTGTTTTTAGCATGCTAGGTGATGCGAAGGCAAACTCCTTAAAAATACTTGTGTGAAGAGCCGGGCGTGGTGGCGCATGCCTATAATCCCAGCACTAGGGAGGCTGAGGCAGGAGGATTGTTGTGAGTTCGAGACCAGCCTGAGCTACAAAGTGAGCTTAAGGCCAGCCTGAACTGCAGTGAGACCCTGTCTCAAAAAAAAAAGACAAAAAAAAAAATAAAAATAAAAAAAAAAAATACTTGTGTGAGACAGTTGATAATCACAAATATTTGCAAAGGAAACAAACAGCTAGCCAATAACAAGTGATGTGTGACCAGCGAACCCAGTGCACTCCCCCACGTCTGGTTAAATGCAAAGGACATAAGGGGCTCTCACCCAAGGACTCTTATTACATTTATAAAACACACACACTTACAGAGGTATACTTGCGAGTACATCCTCACTTTAGCACCGCTGCACCTACTCTTTACAAATAAGCTGGAAGGAAATGATGGACCGGAAAGAATGTAGACAGAACTGCTCAGAGGGCCAAAGACAACCAGAGAGACAATCAGGTGGAATGGTTTGGCCAGGTGGGGGATGGGAGAGATCACTAGTCCTAAATAAAAAAACAGAGCCATTAGTTACTCACTTTAAAAAAAAATAGTATTACTTATTTATTTATTTGTATTTTAGAGAAGGGTCTAGAGGGTGTTCCGACTCATAGTAGTCTGCCTGTTTACAGCCTCCCAGGAGGTGGAATCCGGATCGAATCCCTGTTCCTGCGCCTGCTTGCAGGCTTAATCCTCTGAGCTATTTGGCCTGCCCCTTTCTCAATGATATTTAAAGAGAATTCTTAGGACCCAGCTGGCCACAACTCTGGGTCATGGCATGACCCTTCACACTGGCTGAACTCCAACTAGACTGGTTGTTAATGTCTGCTCAGATGATATTTCTTCTATTTTGATTTATATTTATTTAGTATTATAGGACAGGTGTACAGGCTGTACACGGTCTCACTGCAGAGACTGGACTCACAGTGATCCTCCTGTTTATAGCCTCCCTAAAGCTGGAATTACAGGCACAGGCCACCACGCCCAGTCTCTTGGCATCTCAGCATGACCTTGGGGCAGAGCCAGCCCGGCAGGCGCCGGGTTTGAACTCCTGGCCCCTGTGTCTGTCTAAGCAGGCATTTTAATCTGCTGATATGCCTTTTAAATTCTACTTTTTAGGAATTTCCTAGAGCCCTAACTTACACGCAGCAACTTTGAAAATCACTGAGGTATTCGAGAGTATTTAGCGGCTCGCTCCTCTGTGACTCTCTGTCCTCCCAGCTGGAAGAACTCTGACTGTTGACTCATTCCCTTAAGGCAGCCATTCCTCATGTGTCATTTCAGGCAGGTGGCCTTTTAGGGGCCAGGGGACTTCATAGCTCCCCTGCCACCTTCTGGATATCTCTGGGTTCCTTGCGTCTGTGCGGGTGAGGAACGGAAGAGCAAGGCGAGGCTAAAGGGAGGAACGCAGGTCCTGGGCAGAAAGCAGAAGCAAAAAGTGAAGGCGATGGGAGGCAAACCTTTATTTATAAGGTTCACAATGCAAAATACAATTACCAAACCACTAGCGGTGCTAAACAGCAGGGGCTATTCAACTGAATTTCCCAATCACCATAGGGCAAAAATGCTCATAGGGAAAAGGTGACTTCTAAAAATAACTTTTTCACTGATTGGTATAATCTAAGCTAATCAAGGATTTAGCCTCTGTGTCTGGGTCGAGGAAAGCTCAGGGGGCCCATGGGGCACACAGCACGGGTGATAATTTTGTAACAGCTGTCTTCCTCAAGTGTGCAGTGGATGCACAACCACCGTCGCCCCTCATGTCCTATGTAATCCTCACATACATCCGAGTCTAACGAGTTCTACATATCTGTGTCTTACTGCAGTGTTCTCTGCAAACGGAGGAATTCCTTGAGGGAAAAATCGAATTCGAGTTTGACTTCAACTCTTTTGAATTGCACTTTCTTTGTTACTAGGGCGAAATACTCACCAAGAACAATTTAGGAAAGCAGAGGTTTAGGTTTACTTAGTTTGTAAAGGTCTCGGTTCAGAGTCTGCTGGCGCCAAGATGGGATGGCATGGGTGTGGGACATGGGCAGAGTACAAACAGCTTGTGGTCCAGAAGCAGGAAGCAGAGCGCAGTCAAGGAGGATGGAAGGAGGCAGACTAATCTTGGCCGCATCTCACCCTTGCAGCTAAGAATTGGGAGTTTCTGGGCTAAGTTGAATTCTCTTTGGGAGAACTCGGGCAGGGTTTGCTTTTCTCCATAGGGCAGACTGCCATTAACCAGAGGCAGGAGTTAGCAAAAACAGAGAGTCCTGCAAAATAATTCATACGTAATTGCTCCTGGCCACAATTCTAAGGTCTGTATTTTTTATATTGACTTTCTTTAGGGCCCCATCCCCCTGATTGTATATTAATATTTGGCTAACTCAGTTGTCTATAATGAAAATAACAATTGTGCAGAATGTTTCCCCATAACCCTGTATTTCTTCAGATAAAACCTTACTGCACTTTTAGGAAATTCTCCATAGACTGAAAGTTTGCTTTGAACAATAAAGTTCTCAAATATATGTACTTTATATGTTTAATTTTTCAGACTGGTGCAAACAAATTTCACAAACAAAGGGAAAAATCTCATTCTGTATGGCCATTTCTCAGTTTTTTTTTTTTTTAATGGGCATCTTACCCATTTTTTTTTTTTTTTTTTTACTTCGCTTACCCTGCTTCTCTGATTTTGTTTGTTTGTTTGTTTGTTTTTTTTTTGTTTGATGCTGGGAAATCCTACTAATTTTTTTTTAAATCAAACTCTGGGCATTGCACCTGTCAGGCAGGTGCTTATGTTGCAGAGCTATATCTCTGTAAATCCTACTAATTTTGTTTTAAAATGTCTTCTATCTATCTATATCTATCTATCTATCTATCTATCTATCTATCTATCTATCCATCTATCTGTGTATCTATCTGTCTGTCTGTCCACCTATCTCTCTATCATCTATCTATCTATCATCTATCTATCTATCTATCATGTATCTATCTATCTATCTATCATCTATCTATCATCTTTATTTGGTACAAGGTTTCCCTATACAGCTCAGATTCATAGTGATCCTCCTGTCTCAGCCTCCCCAGTGCTGGAATTTAGGCATACATCACCATGCCTGGTTTCGGTGGCTGAAACTGAACACCTGATTCTGGAGCCAATGCAGCCTGTGGTACCAGGGATCAAAGTTGGGTCCTTAAAAAAAAAACAAAAAAAACAACTTGGGTCCTTGAGCTCGCCAGGCAGGTGCTTAGACCACCAACCTATTTTTGTGGTATACTTTGGACTGAAACCTTAAGACATGCTAAAACTGCCCCACATACTTTGTAGAACTAAGAATCAGAAGACTAGCATGGGATTAATATTAATCTAACAAAATGATCTGTGTGATAACTACGTCTTGAGTTCTATTAAACTTTCTAATCTCATTTTAATGACTAAATTGATAATGTATGTTTTATATGTATAACTGTAGACTTTTTCACTTTTTCTAGAATATGATACATTTCAGTGATAACTATGATTAGCAATAATAAGAAAACAGAACTACTTTTTCCAGAGAAAAAATATTGTGGTTACCGTGAATAGCTTCTATGGTTAGGAGATTGAAACTTTTGAACTTATTATCTTAAAAATCATCTTTGGCTCTGGCAAAGTATAACTTTCTAAAAGTTATTTCTAGGGTAAACTTAGAAGCATGGTAAGAGATTCAAAAAATATTTTTGTTCATTTGCTCAGCTCAAGCTTCCAATTTAGTGCACAAGTGATTCTAAAATGATCACCTCAGTTATCACTTATCAGTTGTTATAACAGCTCAGAAGGCTTCATTTTTAAAACTTCAAATTCTAGTAATTTGATAAATTTGGCATCTGCGTGTTTCTGTCAAGCATGAAACCTACTGCTTGAGAACATTTCGCTTACAAAGTAAAGTATCAGTGTTCTGTAATATTTGCTTGGATACATATTAGTAGTGAAAAACCTCTTTGTTTTTTACAAATGTAAATCTTATTTTTGTAGCTTCTATAACTAGCTGAAAAGACTAGCTGACAAGAGTAGCTAAAACCATGTAAGGAAAAAAAAAACCTGCAAAAAGTATCTTGGTTTCTTCTTTAATTATAATCAAGCCTTTTTCCCATGGCAAAGTACCTCATTAAAACATATTTCTAAACCATTTATATGAGTCCACATTGACCTGGATTTTCCCAGGTGCTTTTCAGGTTGCTAGAGAATCTGCTAATTGACAGTTGCTTTGAAGACAATTCAGACCTGGGTTGATTTCAAGGCCTGAAAAAAAATTTCCCCAGTAGAAAGAATTCCTATGAGTGTTTTCAGGGTTTTAGGTATTTTATTAACTGCTGGCATAGCTTCTTCAGAAAGCAAAAATGAATTCCAATGCATATCAGAAGCATATCATTGTATGATCTTAGAATATTTTCCCGAACTGTAATTTTCTTTGTTGGAAAATTCCATGTAGTAGTGGACGAGGTGGTGATTATCTCTTAAATAACTTCTGACAAACACTTAATACAGAGTTCTGTTGCTTGATTTCTGAGTACAGTCCCAAGATCATTTAATAAAATATTTAAATTACTATGAGTATCCTTAGTTTTTGAATATATAGGTTTTCTGTTTAAAATGTATACCTTCCTAAAAAGTTTCCCTCCTCCCTGTTCTCCCAGAGAAACGAAAGCCTGAAGAGTTTAGTCCTGCTTTATAGTGAATAGTGACGTAAATTCAATTCATTTATACATAGGAGCAAAGCCTGGAACTAAAGATAGACTCACATCAATGCATACTCCTCTTTCTGAATTCTTTTCTTCCTAAATTTATTTATTTTTGTTTATTTGTTTGGTTAATTTAGAGGGGAAGGCATTTTCTTTTCATCATTATTAGTATGTACTTCACAAATTTTAGAATGCTTTCAGGTTTTATTGATTCTTTCAGCTTCACACACTGGCAAGACTGTATATTGTTTGCACTGAGGGTCTGATTTATTTCACTTATCTCTAGTCTCTAGTTGCATCCATTTAGCTACAAATGCCTCACATTTATCTTTGTAATAGCTGAATAATACTCTGCTGTGTGCATACACCACATCTTCTTTATCCATCCCTCAGTTGATGGGCATTTGAATTGTTTTCACAATTTATCTATGACAAATTGTGGTGCTGTAAACACAGGTACACATATATTGCTGTGTATGATGACTTTAGTTCTCTTGGAAGAATATGTAAGGGGGGAATAGCTGGCTTGAGCTCAACTCCCGGTGCTAGCTTTCTGAGAAGTCTCCATACTGATTTCCGTAATGGTTGTACCAGTCTGCCCTCATACCAACAGTAGAGAAGGGTTCCTTTTCCCCACAGCCTCTCCTGCACTTGTCATTGGGCGATTTCTTGATGACAGCCTTCTTTCTGGAAAGTACTTGTTCAGTGGGGAAGAAAAACTGGCATGAGGAAGAGGACAAAAGAAAGAAGCAGAAAATATATATTTGGGCATATAGGCAGAATAGTTTGGATAGCTGTACTTCCAATTTCTGCTCGTCTTTTGAGAGGAGCAGTTAAGGATTAAAATACTTTTCTTCTTATTGTTATTTTTTTTCTTTTTAATTTCTTGTAACTTTTTTGTTTTGTTTTTTTAAACCAGTTTTGTATGTTTATGTCTGATAACCTAGACAGCTAATTTGATGGTGGCGTCATGCAATAAAGCAACAATTGTTGAATTACTATGACTTTGCTTAGTGAAATTTTGTATCTTTTGTAATTTTTTATTACTATTTTTTACTCTTTAAAAAAATAAAAAGTTAGCATTGCCATTTAGCCTGGTCATATTTGTTGTTTTTATATTTTTTTTATTTTATGGGATAAATAAAGATAAAACAAAATTCCATAACAAAATAAGGGGAGATTAGCAATAGTTAATATATTATATGATGTTACCTTTAAAATTATTTCCTCAGGGTACAAGATATGGGCATGAAAATACTTTCAGTCAGTATTAGTGCAAATCTACATTTTTTTATTTTATTTTTTTTTCCTTTTTTAATTTTAATTTTAATTTTTTTATTTTATTGAAGTACAAATATGAATCAGATGGTTTTAAGACACCTTAACAAGACAGATTCGATAAATTAATACATTGCAAACTGTTTTCATACTGTTTTGGTATCGTACAAGGTGCATACATGATATACTTACAGACATTATTACAGCAGATGTTTTTTATCAGTAAATTAAGAATGTAGTTGTTTAGTTATCTTATTTTTTATACCTGAATTATATCAAAAATTCAATAATTATTTTCCTAGTGGATGATCATAGTACTAGAAGCTGACATATCTACCTTTACACATAATGTTACTGACTTGCATTTTTTTGCTTTTCCTTACTGTTCTTAACTCCTTTCATCCATCCTGGTTCTTTTTCCTTGAGAGCAATTTTTTTTTTTTAATATCACAACATCTATTGTAAATTGTAGACTTTATTTGTACTTTCAATTTCTCACACAAGGAGGACAATGTGATGTTTACACATGCAAGTCTGACATATTTCACTTATGACTGTGGTCTCAAGTTGTATTAGTTTACCTATAGAAGTCTCCAGTTTAGCCATTTTAATGCTGTGCAGAACACCTTTGAATAAAAACACCACATCTTTTTAATTCATTCCTCAGTCAATGGGCATGAACTTTTCCTAAGACTTTGCTATTACAAAGTGTGCTGCCATAACAGGAGCGTACATGCACCTCTGTAAGTGTAGAGAATGCTTCTCATTCTTCTGGGAAACAGATCAGAAGTACAAAAAGCTGGATGGAACAGGACCTCTAATCCTTTGCAAGTTGATCGTTTTTAAATTGAGTAGTAACACCCCATGGCATAAAAATACATTTTTTTATTCCTTCCTTGGTTGATAGGCATTTGAGTTGTTTCCAAGATTTAGCTATGTCAAATCATGCTGCTATAAATATGGAGACACAAACATCACTGTGGTATAATAATTTGAATTTTTCTGAGAAAATACACAGGAGGAGAATAGTTAGGTTGAATGGGATATCTAACTGCAAGTAATTATAATTTCAAATTTTCCTTTTCCATACTTATTCTTTTTATTTCTCTTTCTTGTCTAATTGCTTTGTCCAATTTTTCCAGAACTATATTGAATAGGATTGCTGTTAGTGGACATCCTTGTCTTGTTTCTGTTCTTAGAGTTAAAGATTTTCATTTCTGTCCATTTATGTTGGATGTTGGTTTGTCATAGATGATTTTCATCAGTTTGAAGTAAAGACCATCTGTTTTAATTTCCTGTGTGCTTTTGTAATAAATGCATGCTAGACTTCATCACCAGCCTTTTCTGCATCTATAAGAGGCATCTTATTTGTCTTTGATTCTGTTGATATCATGCATTACATTTACCAATTTGCAGATATGAATCATCCCTGCATTCCTGAGATGAATGCCACTTGGTTATGGTGTGTAATCCATTTGATGTTATGCTACTTTGTATTTCCTATATCTTATTGAGAATCTTTTTAATCTATATTCATTAGGGGGATTGCCTGTGCTTCTCTTTTTTGGATGGGTCTTTCTCAGGTTTTGCTGACAGGAAGTTTTAGTTGCTTTTTGTTCATTGCTGTAACAAAATACTCTGACAGCTAAAATTAAGTAAGTAAAGACATGGTTAGCTCACAGTTTGTGGAGGTGTCAGTCCATACTTGGCTGACTCTTAGGCTAAGGGGCACGTGGTGGATGTAGCAGTTAATAATGGTGGATAAAAGCAAAACAGTACGAGCAGAAAAGGAGGACTGGTGGCAGTAGTAAGCCTCTGTCCCTTTCTTATGCTGCACTTAGGTTATCTACTCCAGGTTGGGGACAGTATTCCCCGCCATAATCCCAGCGTTGGATCTCAATTAATCACAAACTTTAGAAGTTGCCACATGATTGCATGAGGCTCTGAGGGGAAAACTAGACACAAACCACAGCACAAACTAATATTCGCCTCAGGAAATGAGTTAGGGAGTATTGCTTCCTCTTCAAATTCATAAAAGATTTTGAAGACTACTATCATTAAATCTTCTCTAAATTTCTTGAAGAATTTTGTAACAATTCTATCAGGACTTGGGTTTTTCTTTTTTTTCCTATAATTTTATTGAGTAACAAATAGCAATGAGACAGTTTCAAATCAAATTAGTAGGACAGTGTCAATAATTAATACAAGGACCTGGAGTTTTCTTTTTTTTAAAAAAAATATTGAATTGCTTTTCAGATTTCATTGACTGATGCTGGGTTATTCAGAATTTTTATATCTTCTTGAGGTAGTTTTGATAATTCTTACATGTATGGGAATCTGTATATTTGTTCTATGTTTCTATTCTAGGACAGTAAACACTTTTAAAGTAGGCACTAATGATTTTCTGAATTTCCAGAGGATCTGTAGTGATTTCACCCTTTTCATTTATCTATCACAGTATGAATTTGAGTCTATTCTTTCCTTTTTCGATAAGATTGGTTATGGATTTACCAATTTTACTTATTCTTTCAAAGAACCAACTCTGTAATAGTCTCAATTGCATTAATTTCTCTATAATTATATCTTTTTCATGGGCTTTGGGATATACTTGCTCTACTTTTTCTAGAAGCCTGAAGTGCAGCATAAAATAATTTATCTGGGTTCATTTTGTTTACCTGATGTGATAATTGACCAGTATAATTTCTCTCTGTTTATTGTTTTCATTGCATCCCATAGGTTCAAATAAGTTGTATTTGCATATTCATATAATCATAAATATTGCTCAATTTCTTCCATAGTTTTATCTGTGATATGTTGATTCCTTAGTATACTGTTCTTTAATTTCCATGTGTTTGTGGATTTTTTTGTTGATTCCTTCATCATTAATGTTTAATTACATTGAACTATGGTCAGGATATATGCATGGGATATCTTCAGTTACTTTGCATTTACTTAAATATTTTCTGTGGGGTAGTGTATGGTCCATTTTAGAGAATGTGCCATGTGTAGCTAAACAAAATATGTATTTTAATATTGCGGGGTAAAATAATCTATAAATATCAACTAAGTCCTTTTCAGTCAGGTTTGGTTAAGTCCTGATATTTCTTTATTGATTTTTTTTTCTTTTTGGGTCTGGTTGATCCATCTATTTGATTTTTTAATTTTTAATTTAATTTAATTATATTATTTTATTTTTTTGGTGGAACTGGTGCTTGAAGTCAGGGCTTTGTGCTTGCCAGGCAAGTGCTTATTTTTCTGAGCTATCTTCCAGGCCCCTGATTTATCTAGCTGAGATAGTTGAGTATTAAGGTTCCCCATTACAAATGTGTCATTGCTCATTTAATATTTTATGTTTATGAATATGAATACTACCTACATAGTTGTGTGCTCCCATATTTGGTGCATAATATCTATGATTGGTATCGCACCCTCTCGAAGTTTTACCTTAACAAATATGTAGTGATATTATTAATCTTTTTTGATCATTCTTGGCTTGAATTTTGTCACATTTTCTGCAAACAGAATAACTCCTTTTCTTTTATCTGGTTTCTTATTGCATGGAGTATTGTTTGCCCTCCCCTGACTTTCAGTCTATTAATTTTCCTTTTAGTTAGATGTGTTTCTTGTACACAGCATATGTTAGATTTTGTTTCTTGATCCTTTCTGCCAATCCGTTTCCTCTGAACGGTGGTTGGAGGCCATTTAAACTGATGGTTATTATGGCTACATATTGGCTTATCTTTGCCCAGTTATTTTCTCCTTCTTTGTTCCCTACTTGCCCCTCTGTTTAATTGCTTGCCCTGGTTGGAGGTTTCTTTATGTTTTTGTGCATGGAATTGTGATCTTTTATGACTCTGTCTAAAGTATCCTTAATTACACTTTGTCAGGTTGGTTTTGTGGTCATGACTTTCTTCAGTTGTTCTTTTGAATGTTTTATTTCTCCATTTATTTTGAAAGATCGTTTTGCAGGTTATATCAGTCTGAGCTGGAAGTTGTTTTCTTTCAGGACTTGATGTATTTCATTCCAAACTCTTCTTGACTTGAGAGTTTGTGTTGAGAAATCATTTATCTTTTATTATTTATTTATTGTTTTATTTATTGGATACAGTTCAGACTCATAGTTATACTCCTGTCTCAATCTCCCCAGCACTGAGATTATAGGTATGCACTACTGAACCTAGTTTTGGTCCTGGCACTGCATGCCTAAAGTTCTATGACTGGCCCAGCATTTAGTACTAGGGATCAATCACTTGTGATCCTAATGAGCTTTCTTTCATAGATGATCAGTTTATTTTCTGTAACAGCTATTAAAATTCTGTTCTTGTGCAGAATTTCTGGGATCTTGAATAACATATATGTGGGTATAGATTTATTTCTAGTATGGCTAATTAGAGTTTCATATGAGTCACTTATCTGCATGGTAGATATTTTTCTCATGCTGAAAAATTTCTAGTATTATATCTTTAAATAGGTTTTTCTGTGTCATTTGCATTGACTCTTACTTTTTCATTGACATCTCTTATTATTATTATTATTATTATTTTATTATTATTATTATTTATACCAGAGATCAAATTTAAGATCTTGCATTTGCCAGGCAGAAGTTTATGCCACTGAGCTATCTCCCTGGTATGTCAAGTACGCTTATACTATTTTCCTTTGTGTCTTATTGCAGCTGTTGTATTGATATTTCCTGATCTTTCACTATTTTTGAGAGATCTTGCCTTTCATGCTTGTTAGCTGGGACCTCTCTTCAAAGTCTGAAATTCTTTATTCAAGTTCATTCAAGAAGTTTTCTATCTTTCAGTGGAATTTTTAATTTCCTGAGTATCTGATTGAATTGATTTATACATTTGCTTTCTTTCCTATATTGATCATTCGTAATTTCCATAGTCTTCCTGTCATCATCTAGGTTTAAGTATCATTATTCTAATTTCCAAAACAAGTCTTTCGTATGTGCTGCGTTGGTTCTTGAAAATTTTTCTGGTACGTAGCTTTATATTAGTATCAAGGCCTCTCTACATAAAGTCTTTTTCTTCAGGCATGTCTTCTGTGTGTGGAGAGTACTTTGTGCTGGTCTCAAGATCCTACCTTTCCAGTTAACTGAGAGTGAGATGTTAGTACCTGTTTGAATCATTTCCCAGTAATTTAGTGCTTAGCTGTAGAACTTTCCAATATTGTTACAGAATTGAGATTGCCTGATTAGTACAGAGATGACATCCTAGCTAAAGTACTATAATTAGCAGTAGCAATGACATCAAGCACAGTTTAGAAACTAGTAAACTGTGGTACTACTAATTTTGAACTGTTAACCACAAAAGTGAAATCCACAGTCATATTACAGAGCCGATAATAATTGAGGGCTTTTAATGCAGTGTTTCCTGCTAGTGGAGTGGTTTTACTCTGACATGGAAAAATTTAGAAAGATAGTGAACAAACAAGGATAACAGAAAATCAAGTAGAAGCCAGGCTCGTGGGCAAGGTATGAGCACAATCATTTTGGGAAACCAGAGAGAAAGGCAGAAGACAAAAAATGGAGGAGCATGCAATCGATTATCTGAACTTGGTCTCTGGATTTCGGAGATGGGATTAGCTTTCTGTGGCTAGAGTTCTCCCCAGCATTTATAAAAGAGAAAAAAATGATGCGAATAAAACTAAAGAAAAAGAAAAAACAAACAAACAAACAAAAAGCCATAGAGATATCCCTAACCACCTGCTTCTCTTCTGGGTGTCTTGGGTCCCAAGCACAGTGCCCGATCACTTAACATGCCACCTCTGGACTCATTCGCTGCTCCTGCTTCAATTTCCTACTGCCAATTCCACCCGTCCGGCCCACTCACCCTGCCTGGAGGCTCTGTTCTGCGGCTGATATTGGCACTGGTTTCTGTTCTTGCTGCGCATGTCATTCACCTGGATCCCCTCAGTAGACAAGGGTGAGACCAGCCTCTTGTCTTTCTCCTGCTGGTCACCTAGACCCCAGCAGTCACAGTGGCAGATGTCAGTCTCTCCAGCCTGGCTTTTTCTCAGGTTATGCTTCAATTTCTTGCTTAAGGAGCACTTTTTCACTTACCAGTTCCAAGTTGGTGCACAAAATACTGCTTCATAAATGTTGTCTTGATCCTTTCCTCTCTGGATTGGTCTTACCTTTCTGGAACAGAGATAATTTAAAAAGTATTTTTTTTTTTAATGAGTAAATTTCTACCAAAGGGAAATGCATACTGCTTCAGGGATTTAAAACACATCCTAATTTAAGAAATATTTAGAAAATATATTATTCCTTCAATGCTTTCATGTCCATCAGCTCAGCTCGTTTTTTTTTAAATCCTTTATTTCTTTATTTATTTATTCAGTACATAGTCTCACTACTCAGCCTAGATGCATACTGATCCTCCTGTCTCAGCTTCTCCATCACTGGGGTTACATGGGTGCTTCACCACGCTAGGTTTTGGTGCCTGGCACAGCACTTCTGGTGTTTCAGGGCCAAAAAGATATGTGGTACTGGGGATCAAGGCTGGGTCCTTGCGCTGCCAAGGCAGGCACTTAGACCTCTGAGCTGTCTCCCCAAGAGACATGTCTTCTCAGCTCATGTTTAAGAATCAGTAATTTTTATTTTTTTCTGCTGAAGTTTCCTTTATTACCTCAGAGCGTTACAGGTATCTCTTCCCAGGAAATACCTAACATTTTGGGCACTAAATTTTGATAAGTCCTATCTCAATTCAAATATGTTCATATATGTTATTTATTATTATTATTGCTTTTTTAATGTATTTGTTAAAGTGTAGGAGACACTTCCTGGCCCTCCTCTCAGACCATGAAACCAATATTTGTAATCCCAAAGTTACGTTATTGGAATCCCATCAAGTTGATTCCAATCTACCACTTTCCATAAGCCCATGGCGAAAATAAGGACACTAAATTATATTTGTAATCATCGGGGAGTCAAGGGGCTCTAGGTCCAGCCACGAAGATGACTTTCCGGAACCAAGAGAGCAACCCAGGGCCTCACCTGGTTTTTATTCAGTGAGGGAGTGGCTTGAGGACTGAGAATTGTGGAAAGTAGGTGACTACTGTGAGCTGAGCTAGGTGTGGGGCCTACATTTACCTCTGCCATATGCAGAGAGGATATGCAGAGAGTAATCTGCATTATATAGTATTTAATGTTTTGGGAAGTCTAGGGCTTCAGCTTTGATGTAGTCTTTCAAGCCCCAGGAAGTCATAGCCTCTGTCTCGAGGCTCGATCCCAGCTGGCAGCGCAGAGCATTAGCTCTACCATCCTGTCTCCACCCGGCTCACATTAAGGAGCCACAGGCTTACCAGGGAAACACGCATGCCACCTTCAAAGACTATCACCA
This sequence comes from Ctenomys sociabilis, assembly GCA_004027165.1. Lineage (NCBI taxonomy): Eukaryota > Metazoa > Chordata > Mammalia > Rodentia > Ctenomyidae > Ctenomys > Ctenomys sociabilis. The sequence goes on along the minus strand of PVKA01012666.1, from coordinate 28,067 downwards.
GCACCTCAGCTAGACCAATACACATTGCTTAAGGCCAATTGAAGGATACACAGAAGTCCTAGCCAGCTCTGTACATAACAATACGAGGAAATAGGATCAGACTCAGTCAAAATGGAGACAGTTGCTCTTCTTTCAAGGAGAGCTGCTGGGTGTGCCCTCCACAGAAAAGGGTCTCACTACACAGCTTGGACTCATAGTAATGTTCCCATTTTGTCCTGCACAGCGCTGGGGACACAGATGAGTACCCCCATGTCCAGTCTCGGTGGCTGGCTCAGTGCACCAGGGAATGGGGCCTGCATGGCATGTGATGCCGGGATCGAACCCCGAGTCCTTGTGCTTGCCTAAGCAGGTGCTTAGTCCACTTAGTTATCTCACTGGCCCCACATATGTTATTTATTTAGGCTCCATTTTATGCATCAATCACAGAAAAAAACCTCTGACATGATGTACTTTATGTTGCATCATTTCTACATATCATATTTTATGCTAATATTTGAAATACACTTAGACAGTATCAGTACCAATCCAAATTTATATATGCTCGTGATAATTCAGATGACAATATTTCAAAAAATTTAGTTTTTTGAAGAGCTTCACCTAAGGATGATGCTTGAACATTGGCTTTAGTAAAATAACAGTCCCACTGAGCCAGGAACTAATGACAGTTAGGGAAGCCATAGGTAATTGGAGATAAAAGAATAGAAATGTGGCCAGATTACTCAGAGTTCATACAGATCTTCCACTCTCTACATGCTCATGAAAAAGTCAATTCGCTTTATAAATTTTAGATTACTCATCTTTAAAACAGAATACTCAAGTTACCTCAAATTTTATTTCTTCTGAGAATATAATATAGTTGGAGTATAACATATTACATGTACCTGGTAAACACTGTTTGCTATTGTATGGTTTTTAAGTAGATTGTGCTAAGATTAGTGCTGCTATTGAACAGGAAAATCAAGTTTCTTGATAGCTGTTTACTTGATTATGTGTTTTCAAGGATGAGAAAAATAAGTATTTTAAAACAATAAATATTGTTGATACATCAAGTAATATGCTGGCTACACTTTCCTTTGTCTTGATTCTATGATCTATGTTTTAAAGTTTGTGCTATGATATATAATTTGCATTTACTCAGGACATTTAAAAGAAGTTTATCTCATTCATTCTTTCATTTTGCAATCTACATTAAAAAAACCAATACACATACCTAAAATAATTACAAGAGTTATATATGGACACTTTTGTTATACTATAAATGTTGTATTATATAAAATAATTCTTAATACTTTTAAGAAAACTTATCTGCTAACTCATTCATCTTCAATATGCATGTAAACTAGGACAATACATTCTAGAGTTTTCTATGTGGCTAACATACTCTTCGCTCATTGCTGGGACACACACCCAACATCCAAAGGAAGGAAGGAAAGGCTACTGAAAGTTCCAACTGAAGTTACTCAACTCGCTCCAAGGCAGAGCAGCACGGGCACAGAGCAGCCTATCGTGGTGGAGGCAAAGAGCAGAAAGCAAAGGGAAGGGCAGCAGCTGATGCAGCTAGCCAGCCTCTCAGCCCTCCTTACACTGTAATGTTGGGGCCAGGGATATAGCTAATGACCTAAGCACCTGCCTGGCAAGTGCAAAGTCCTGAGTTCAATCCCTGGTACCGCCAAAAAAAAAAAAAAAAAAAGAAGTTGTCCTTACACTGTAATGCAAATTAACTGCCCCAGGGCAGGTGCTGCACCCACGCCCACAATAATCAGTCACAAACTCCAGAAGCTGCCCCTTGTCTGAGGGAGGCTTTGGGGGGGCCACCTATACACAAATCATAACAACTCAGAAACAGCTGAAGTTTAATCACTGTAAAGCAGAATGTTTCATTTTTCATTCTTTTATGTTTCCCCATACTCCAAACTGACAGAAAAAAAAAAAAAAAGATTTTTGATATGCTTAATTAGTCAAACAGCACATTATTTAGAATTTTTAATTTAGTAAAGTCACTGTTAAATTCCAATTAATCCAATTGGGATCAAATTCATCATAGGCTCTAAGAAGTATTCTGCTTCAAAGAGCAATGTTCATAATGCCATTTTCTCTTTTAAATTTCTTGAGTCCAGTGTGTATTACATTATTTTCTGAGTTAACCTTTTTACAAAAGGTTAATGGAGACATTTTGAATTTTAAGTATCCAACTTAAAAACTATTAGTAAAACAAGACAAGTACTGATTAAAATCATATAGTAAAATTCCAAGTAAAATATGCTAACGTATTTCCAGAAGATGTTTGTACAAATATAATAGCCTAATTTTACTTTCTGATACAGTTTTTTGACTTTTCATGTCCTATAATAGCTTGCCTACTATTGCTAGTGAACCAAAAAAAGCGTCATTTTTGACAGCCACTCTGCTGTAGAAGAAGGCCCATAATATATTTAGTGGCTGTTCCCTGTTCTATGTTTTAATTAAGTTGCGGGGTTTTTGATTCTACTTCCTTGGAACATCAAGGGAGTAATCACCACTAGCCACCAATGCATCAAATAAAGCATATCATTAAAGTTTGAGTAAATACAGAAAACAATTTAGGGCAAAAAATACTCGCTAGTTTGTAGTTATTTTTATTATTCCTAAATTGACTTTGGACAATACCTTCACCCAGAGTAGCTTGCTAGCATTGCTCCAAATCCCCACCTCATACCAGTATTTAAGCTAGTCTCTTTATTTTGGTATGACATCCACTTCATTCTCAGTTCTCTAGTTTTAGAGGGAATGAATACCTTTGAATGGATTTTTAGCTTCTCAGCTCTTATGTTCTTTTATTCAGAACATTTTTATTATTTTGAAAAAATGGTTAAGCTATGGAGCTGTGTTGAACACTTGATAATCCTTTTTGCCCCATCCTCCCAAGCTGAGATTATAGGCGTGTTCTGCCAAACTCAGCCCATGTGTTGCATTTTTTTGTACATCAGAGTCAGTTACAGCATATCTATATATCTACAGACATAAATTTAGTTCTCACTAGTTTTGTGAATCAGTATACAAACCATTTTTCTCTGAAAATAAAATCTGTGTTAAGGAAATGTGTCCTCTAAAATCAGTCTAGAACTTGCTTTCCGTGTAGCTATTATTTTGGGAGAAAGGTGGTATGAATTATTGTTCTTTTTCCTTGTCAGACTCCCTATCTCAACGTATTCATTAATTTTGGACATTTCCCAACCTTGTATCTTCAGTATATGACTATTTTCTTTTCTATTTTTATGGACATCCACTCAGTTTAATATCAATTTACTTTTACAATGTAATATTTCCACTGTATGTTCATTTTCTTTCCTTTACTTTGATCCTTTTTGCTTCCTTCCTCTTTGCTTTGCGCTGGACATTTTCTACTACCTCCTTTTCCAGTCCATTAATCATGCCTTCTGCTATAACTAATGTGCTTTAAACACACATACTGAACTTTTAATTTTAGCTTTAGATTTTCAATTTCAGCTTTTATATTTCAGTTCTGGATTTTCCACTGATTTTCTTTTTAAAAATTTCCATATGTCTGGCAAAATTAAACATCTTTTCATTTAGCTTTACTTCTGGTTCTTTATTTTTTGAGTATATTATTTATAAGAAAATCAAAGTCCTTTTGATTGATTTAACATCTGTATCAACTATGAGCCTACTTCTACTTTTAATCTATCTCTTCTGTTACTAAAACAACATAATCTGTATGAAAAGTTGCAGAACTCTCTATATTTTGTCCTTTCAAGGAGTTTAACTTTATTTATTTTTAAAGACAAGAGGGGGGGCCTAGGAGACAGCTCAGTAGAATAAGTGCTTGCCTGGCAAGTGCAAGGGTCTGTGTTCAATCCCCAATTCCACAAAAACAAACAAACAAACAAACAAAAAGAAAACAAGACAGGAAAGAATTGTTAGCTTTAAAGTGCTTAAAGAATAAGCTGCATTTTGGGTAACAGTAGGCTTAAATTTAATGAAGACAAGGCTCACATCTTCTTTTCCAAGAACAGAGAATGCTGAGCTGTGAAAGGCTCAAGTCAACAACTTTTGCAGATAACCCACTACTATTATGGACTGCTGGCCTGTGTTGTAGTATTTTGCTGAATTCACACACCTATAGTATTTAGATGCTAAAGGAATAACCATCTCTGCCAGGACTAAACAAAATAGGGGATGCAAAAGAAGGACCATTCTGTATCTGTATATACAGTACAGTAAGGATAGTATATACCTACTTTCACTTAAATCAATGAGAAGAAAGATTTGTACTAATAGTGTGTGGACAGGATATCCTGTCTGTATCTTGTGCTATGGATAACCACTAAGAAGATAATAATGTACAATGTATTAATTATTGAAACTGTCCTATTAATCAGTTTTGAAGCTGTGTTATTGTTATTTTTTCCTCAATAAAATGAAAAATAAAAGAAAATACATGTCTAAAGAAAAGAAAAGAAAACAAATTATCAAAGCTTAAGTTAAAAATTTAGAAAAAATAAGGATTCACCAGTTTCCAGCTAACATCTTAGAGTTTTATCTGCATCTTTCTCTTTCAAGAATCTAAGCTCCTACCATGTTTCACTTAGAACAAGATGGCTTGTCTACCTATTTAGTCATTGTTGCCCTCTTAGAGTCTTGTGCTATGGCCCAGAAAAAGTTGCCAAAATATACTTATACACTTGACTCAGTTCTATGATTTCTTCTCTGTAGTATCCTCAAAGTTCTTGTGTTTAATTTTCGTATTGCCAGCTGCAGAGCACTGTCACACAAACTGTTGATATCTACCAAATTGGAGTAATTCTGTACCTCATTATTTGCCTTGATTTTCAGCCTACAAAAGCAAGAGAACAATATAAATATAAATGTCAATGTTGGAAGAATATCACTTCTATCTTTGCAGCTCTTCTTTCCTGATATTTTGTTTCTTGTGTGCTAGTTAACCTGGTAGCTTTCTCATGTATTAAACTTACCGTTTTGCTAGTGTTTAAATGTTTTTCTCATTACCTTTCACAAAAGTGTTGTCTAATACAACTATTTGATAATATTTGGCAGCAAAAGTCAAGACCTGGAACTTCACTTGCCTTATTGTATTGTATTTTTAGTATTGATAGTAACTTCAGTGTACTTTGGAGTAAAGAATATGCTCAGGGAGGAAGGCTTCCTAGGCTGATGAAGTGACAGTCTCAAATTATCTAGTAGCCACATAGTTTTTCTTTCTAAAAACATCCCCAGGGAGATTTTCTGTCACGAAATGTATACATATTAAATTAAGTGTCAGACAAATGAGTCAGCTTCTAAGAGCAGGAGTTACTGAGTAAACCAAGACGCTAACTCATAGGCAATCAAAGTACGGTGGAAGGGACGTGAGAATGGAGAGGCCCTGCACTGCAATTGGAACCCTGGACCCGCTGTGCTCTTTTTAGGCTACACCTTGAAGTCCATGCAGAATTGTATACACTGGTACGGGCCTAGGTCTCTTCCCCTCCTTCCACTGTCCAACTTTATAAAGTGCACAATTCAGTAGGTTGTCGTACATCCGTGGTTACAAAATCATGACTATTTTTTACTTTTGAACTTTATTTATTGCCAAAATGGACTGATTTACTTTTTCAATTTTTTGGGAGGGAAACAATTTTAAAAATTTATTAATTTTTGAGAATCAAATAGCTACGAGACAGTTTCAAAACTGATCGGTAGGAGAGTTTCAATGATTAATCCATTGTATATTGTTGTCGTCACAGCGGTTATATATAGCGCAACATGATCTGTATTGTCGTGTAGTGTTGCCATCCCTTCTGTAAGGTTGCTGCATGCGTAGCACACACTGTAGCTCTACATTAGCCCTCTTCTTTCTCTTTCCTCGGTGCTCTCATCCCTTGATCCTTTTCCAATCTGAGAAAAATCCACCTATGTGCATTCTATTGTCTGTCTTTTATTTTGCTCTCTATTTGTAACTTAGTTTTCTCATGTAAGAAAAACCACATGATATTAAAACTTGTGTCTCTGATTCATTTCACTTAATATTTTGGCCTCCACATTTCATTTTACTTTCAAATTTACATCATAAACAAATGTTACTTTTCTTACTATATTTTTTGGAATGGAAACAAGGGCCTAAGAATTTTATTTTATTTTTTAACTATATTTAGTCCAGAGTCTAGAGGGTCTCAGTACACAGTTTGGACTCCTAGTGATCCTCCTGTTTTCAGCCTCCCAAGCACTGGGATATAGGAGCATGCCACCACACCAGTCTCAGTGGCCCTCTCAGCGCCCCCTGGAGGCGGAGCCAGCACAACATTGGGACTCGAACTCCGGTCCCTGTGCCTGCCTAAGCAGGTGCTTTAGTCCTCTGAACTATCAGGCCAGCTCATGAGAATTTTAACATATGGGAACTTACATGATTGCGCATATTTTCAGAGTATTATACGGTATTATATGGTGAGATCTTCACCATATAGTACTATGAAATCCACTGACAACTTACAATTTTGTTTCTGTTTTCAGTGTTTATGCAAGAGTTTACAGGCATAACATTAGAATTAACAGTTCAAGAAGATAGCCTGAAAGCCAATTTTTGTTAGATATGAATTATAATATCATATAAGCTTATGGTACCTATCATTACTATTCTTTATTTTTTTTAATGTATTTAGTACAGATTCTACAGAGTCTTACTACACAGATTGGACTTGTAGTGATTCTTCTTATTTTGCAGCCTTCCAAGTGCTGGGATTATTGGCTTGTGCCACCATGCTCACTCTCCAATGCCAGCACATCCTGGGGGCGGGGCTGGCATGGCAGGCCAGGGATCAGATCCTGGCTCCTGCATCTGCCTAAGCAGGTGCTTTAATCTGCTGAGCTGTGGCCCAGCCCTGTATCATTATTTTTACATTCATTGAAAATAACTGGAATGGGAAGGGAATAATAACAATAAAGAGGAAAGGCAGAGATAAACTGGAAAATCAGTCAGTGAATCTCCTTTATTTTTTGCATCTGAAGAATAAAATCTATTTGAAACGTTGGTATTAATGTAATCCTTTAAATGTTTTTCACTTTTACTTTCTCCAAATTCAGAGAATTCTCAGGGTTCAAAGTAAAAGTATCTGTACAACAAAATAGCATAGTAAGTAAAAAAGATATCTCAGTGTAGACCCTTGTGTTATGACATGTTTCACTTGTGAACAATTGGGTTACACGATTTATACATTTTTAAAAAACAATATTCAAGTTAATTGAGGGGAAGTCAATCGAAATGAATAATGTAAGCCTGATTTGATTATCATTTCAGTGCTTGAGCTGATTATATAGTTTATTTCAACTGCTTAATCATTTTACTTTTAAAACTGTTTTTCTTAAATCTAAAGAAAAATGATTCTTCATGACTCATTTCAAAATCTAAATAAGACCTTTCTTTCTTGCCCAGTGCAACCCTGCTAAGTGTCTGTTCCAAGAATGTCTGTGAAACTCACTTTTAAAAATAATAATTGACCAGATTAATTGTGGTGTTTCTTCTTTCTTCTTTATAGCAAGAAATTATGTATTCTGCTTTACAAGTTAGTTATGGATCGTGTTAGAATTTAATTTTTTTTGTATTTCAATGCCAAAAGTTTACATAAAAGAACTTTTATTAATGATTACAGTGCATTTCTGTTGCTAATCACCGTGGGATTCTTTTGATAGATTCCGATAGAAATCTTGAACTGGCAAAGCACAGCTTTGCCATCCCCAGATGACCCAAAATAATGCTAGATGCCACAGCTGCTACAGCCAGCTGCTGGTAGCTACTGCACTCGGCTGTCATCATCTACTGACAACCTGTGGGCACTGTGGGTTGATTCCAATAGATTCTGGCTCTCTGTCTGTGCCATTCACCATCTTCTGGTGCCAGTTGTGCTGGACAACACAGGTAAAATCTACCCAGTGCCTTTCACTCTTGGGTAGAATGTTTTGGTGTTAAGAACTCTGAACATTATCTTTCTTTGGAAATCAATCACTCCATCCACACTATTTGAAAAATAAGTCTGAGCAGGTATCAAAAAACACCATAGAGAGTCTTTTAATAGGTTTTGTGCTGTAGGAAGGGGTGTGGTGGGGAGACAGGAAAGAAGGTGCCTTCCAAGAAGTGCCCGGGGAGTGCTGTATACCCAGCAGGTCCATTTCTGTGAGGATGAGGGCTCAAACCTGGACGTCTTCTGACTTGGAGTGAATATTGGGTAGGAAAATGAGGGACCCAGATTCCCCCCTCCCTGATCTTAGCCACTCCAGGGTGCACTCTCCTATCTTCAGGCAGGCAACGTCATCATCGTAGGCAGCCAGAGTGAGTGTGGGACGCCGTGCTGCCTGACTGTCTGCACTCATATTGGACCGGAAGAATGACACTTCAATAAGCAGAGAAGACACTGCTAGATATCCAGGGAGGACACTGAAGCAAAGGGCCACGGCTCATCATGGAGCTAGGAGGAACAGAATGGACGTGGGGGCGCACTGGCGTCTGGCTAAGCCACCCCAGCCTCCACACAGCAGAGAACAATAGAAGAATCAGGAACTTCTTATCTGAATCAACTCTAAATAAAATGTAGTGATATTCAGAAATATTTTCACAGTATTTTTTTTAAATTGCAGTACCAGGGATTGAATTCAGGACCTTGAGTTTGCCAGGCAGGTGCTTATTCTACTGAGCTATCTCCCCAGGTTAATAAAATTTTATTAGTTAATGTGGAGTCAAAGTCACAATTTTATTTATTTATTTATTTACCATGTCTAACTGTGCAGTTCAGGCTGTGTTGAATTCACTTTGTAGTCCAGGCTGCTCTTGAACTTGCAATGATCTTCCTGCTTCAGCCTCCCGAGTGCTTGGGTTATAGACAGTCCCACAATACCCAGCTCAAAGTCATAAAATTATTTATATATGAAAAACTTTCCTTTGCTATTTGTTCTAAAATTTCCTCAGGTGAACAAATAGATCCCAGATAGTCTTATTCAAGTCTACTTGTCCACATTTTTAACAAGTAAATCTAAGAGTTTTAAAACATGGAGAGCTCATGAAATAACTAATTTTGATAAGAGAATTATGGATTTGGAGACTTACAGTTTAAATAATTTATTACTGTTTGCATCCAATTAATTGACAGTACAATAATGCCTTTCTAAAAGATAAAGGTAATATTTTCTGAATTATTTGCCTCCTTGGGCCAAGGCTAGTCTGGCAGGATGAAAACACTCTATTTGGGAATAGAGCTGAAATTAGTTTTACTGGTACCATATGTGGCCACCAGGAGTCCAAAGAAAGGAAAAAATATTTTAGATGAACTACATTTTTTAGAGTTCTGATTCAGTATACACTCACATTAAGTGTCAAGTGAAATCAGATCTATGGAGAAGTCACAAACTGAGAGGAAAAGAGCAAATCAGGTTAGGAGTAATTTGTGTTTAAAAACACGAGCAAATTCCACAATGATTGTAATAAGTACTCTATTTAGTGTTATTCTCTTTCAGTGGAGCCTGATTGAAGATTACCATATCACAAGCAAGTTAATCACCTGTGTCTAGTATCCTTTTCCATAATGAATTTAGAATTCCAAATGCAATCTGAAATTGCCACTGTAAATCCAAATTTTTATTTTCTGTGTCTATTTTGAACATTTTGTAATTTGGTGTTAGAATTCATTTTCATTTTTATGCTGCATATTTCAAGCATTGTCTATCATCATTCAAGGTAGTCATTGTACAATAGTTTGCATTTAATAATTGTTTCATTATGATCTGAGGTTCAAATAAGAATGGAAGTATTGTATGCACTGTAATAAAATGAGATACAAGTGCTTGTTTTTGTAGTTTAATAATATAGAAATTACCATTTCAGGTATTTTTAGCTATTGCTATGAAAAAGAATTCATTCTAAATCTTAACACTGAAATCAGCTGTAGTCTATGATTACCTAAATGAAAGATTTGGATCTATCATTTGATTTCAGCATAATCAACTAAAAATTAATGACATACAAGCATCTTTCATGACAAATTGCTGGTATAGTGGATGAAGTGTTCATACCAGTTTAAGATGAGGTATGCCAGAAAAAAAATGTACTTTGTTAGAGTTTTTATCATATTATGAAGTTAAGAAAAATATCTATAATTAGCAATCTATTCCAAAGCATAGAGTATAACATAGGGAGTTGGAGTTGAAAAACAGCATCTTGCCATAGTTTGGTTACTCTCATATTTCTAACAAGTAGGAAAGTTTCTGATATATAATAAGTAATTAAATATTGTGAATATATGAATTTGAACAATTTATATTTTTAATTCCATATAATCATTTGCATATAATGCTTGCAAAGTAGAAATATAAAGCTAAAACAAAATATATAATTTATTTATAAATATTTTCCTATTGATAGTCCAGGTGCTATGAAAGATGTGAAAAATAGTTATTAATCTCTAGGAATTAAAAAGTAAATCCATGGGGGAGTAAAGATGTGAGCTACCTTATTTGGGTACAAATTAGATACACATGTTGATGTTTCCAAGAAAGGAAGGTAAGATTGGTAAAACCAAGTCACAATAAATCTTGCTAAGCATCTCAATCAGTCTTGATTCAATTCAGAGGGGGAAAAGGGAGATATTATTTCTGTTCATAAAGACAGTAATGTTGACATAATAACATGATTTTCGGATTTGAATGAAATGAGTTGTTACCTGTGATGATGAAAAGTGAAGAAGGGAACAGTTAGATGATCCAGTTTATAGAGAAAAATGAGGTTAAGTATAGATGCAAATTTACTAAATTGAGGTGGATAATTGATCATTCAAGTGTCTACATCTAACTTACGAGTAGGAAAATATTTGTGTATCATCATCTTGATAAGTAATTATACAATATATGCCTCTTCTGCAATCATGGGATTAGTGACTGCAATTAAATTCATGATTTAGATTCTGTTTCCCTTGATAATGAAACACATTCAGCACTTATTTCAGCTTATACGAAATCATTCTCATTTTGTGTAATTCATCATTGCCTACATACTGTAAATTATGACATCCTAAAAATAGCCCTGATGAAGAGTTTGGTAAATGTTTGGTTCACAAAATAATTTGTTGTGCTCTTTTGTGTCCCTCTGTGTGTTTTGGTTGTACATTTTAGACAGAGAACATTAACATTATAATCACTCCTTTAGGCTTTACATTGCAAGCACTTAATTGGTTGGCTGAACTTATGCATTAGGAATGTCCACATCTGGTCAGATGGAGAGTTCAGTGTTTGCATTTCCCAGTCTTCACTGCTGAGTTAAGATACTTTACTGGCTAGTTTACAAAGCTTTGCTCTTTTATAGCTATGCATGCAGAGGCTTATATAGCATATACCTCCCTGAAGCAGTTCCTTTCTCGTTCCATCTGGTAAATGAGAGCATCATTTACACTACATAAAACCATGGCAGCTGGAAGGAAATCTAATCTGATTAAGTCAATCAACTACGAGGAATGACCACATCTACATTTTATTTTAGGGATATTCTGGAATACCAAAATAAGATTAGAAAGATTGAGTGTTAAGTAAAAATCTAACAGCAAGCATATTTTTAACACTTTCATTCATACAAAATTTTCTAGGAAAAGATCCAAATAATTGAAAGTAGCTCTACAGTTTTAGTGAGCTATAAGGCAAGCGCTTGGAGGGTGAAGCAAGTGAGTTTGGAGTAAATGTCAACATTCTTCAAATTGGAGAATGAAGTTTGCCATCTCCACATACATAGTTCTTCATCAGTTCTCTAAAGCAGCCAGCAGTGGTTCTAAGCTGCAGAGCACTTAATGCAAGTGGTTGTGAAGGTCTTCAGGGATCTTGTATTCCATGGAGGCCTCACAGAGAAACTCATTCATTCGGGTTCTAATTGCTGTGTTTATGTCAAAGGGAATGTTTTTCCAGGCATCCACCACACTGCCCTCAATGAACTGAGAATGCTGAAAATGAAGGGGGAAATCAAATGTAGATAAATCTTGTGGATGTTGTAACACAATCAAAGCAGAATGATAAGGGAGTGTGTGTTGGAAGGCAGTGGGGTGAAATAGCTGCTGAAGAGAGGTTGATCTGGAGAAGGCCTGTGGAGACAGTAGAAGATGACTCTTCATTGAACAATAAAAAACAATCATGCAAATAACCTGGCAAATGAAGTAGTTGGGAGGAAGATGTTAACTTCAAGTAAGATAAAGCTTAGAAGGCTTTGGAGAAGTTTAGCAAAAATTGTTAAAAATTCAGAATATTAGACTGAGCGAAGTTAATACTAGAAATAGTTGGCAATACTTGGCCAAACTTGTGTGTAATGTTAAAAAGCATGATTTTTTGTGGCATGTAATTTTTGCAAATTTTACCTCTTTTGTACCTGCACACATGGATACACAGATAGATATATTTGGAAGTAATTTTGGGGGGCAAAGGCAAGAGATACAAGTCATAGTAATATCCTTCACAATAAGTAATACCCTTACAGATCTTATAAATATTTTTTATATAAATGCAAGTATCTGCACATTTGGACACGATATTAATAAAAGTGAAACTCTTTTACAAAGAGTTTATCAAGTTGGAAGAAAGTAGCATGTGTATGGAAAATAAATTAGAATAAACATATTTTATTAATGTTCCAAACATGTATATTTGATGCCATAATAATGAAAAAATACACTGAGAAGTGACATGTTACTGATGTAATGTATCTGTGGAGCTAAATATCTCATACTTGCTAAATATTTAGTGTATCTACACATTTACTGACAGCAGGGCTAGGTGTCTTATGTTTTAATTTTGGGGGGCAGGAAATGATGTCTTTGTTTCTTTATCTATTGTGACAAGTTCTTGCTATGCTGTTCAGGCTACTTTGAGTTTATTTTGTAGCTCAGGCTGATCTCAAACTTGCTCCTGCCTCAACCTCTGGAGTGCTGGGATTGTAAGTGTGCACCACCGGGCCTAGTTTGATGCATCGTATTTCCTTGCTATGCTTTTAGTTTTTTTTAATCTTATCATACATAAGTATGGATTTTTATTACTTATTCTAACAAAACTTCATATTTTAAAATTCACCTTCCTTCACTTTATTTTTTGTCTTAACTGGGGATTGAACTCAGGTCCTTGAGCTTGCCAGGAAGCACTTATTCTACTGAGCCATTTTCCCTGGCCCCTTCCTTCATGATTTTTTAATATACAAAATGTTGGGCTTCTTCAATTAAATAGAGACAAAGTAACTATAAATTGGTGAAAGAAGTTTTTTTCATTATACATTCTAGAATGATCTTAACATAGGACCAATAGAAGCTTATTTCATTGGAACTGTATTTCAAGACGGTAAAACGGGATATGTAAAATAATTGGTTAGTCAAAGGAAAGTGTGGATAATGGAATTGAGCAGGTAGCAAAAGAATAAATCATCAACTTCAGAAGATATATATTAGACTTGCATAAATGTAGCTATAATTTCATTTTATGTTAATTGGAACTTCAGACTATATTAATTAAAATTGTTTAAAAGACTGTTTGATTCTGGCTGGGAAAATGTTACCATTAGATCAAAGACTTTTCTCAAGTTTGTATAAGTTATACTGGGGACTTTAATACCCATATGATTAATTTTATTTTGCTTATGCAAATATTGACTGCAGAAAATTGAGAAGTGTTGTTTTTCTTTTATATGCCCTTCTCAATGCTTAAAATAAATGGCAAAACAAAGCCATTAATTGACTCTTTTCATGCATGGATATGTGTGGTCTTTATCTCAAGTGAATTGAAAACTCTGTTTCATGGGTGTAAATATATCCCAACTGTGAAGTAAAATGCAAAATGCTACACATCATACAATATGTAGTATTTTCCACAGAACCAGTCACAATTCAGCAGGGGGAGAAATTGACCACGTGATCTGCAGACTGCATTTTTGTCTCTGAAAAAGCTTGTTAAATTTATAAAAAGCTCTTTATTGTAGAAGCAGAATACAGAATGAACAGCTTGTGCAGATAAAAATTTCACAGACATCAGATATTTTAGGAAACACGGTATTTTTTAATTGCATAAATCTGGATAGCTGCTATTAGGAATAGCAGCACATAAATGTACATATATGTACATTTTGAATATTCCTCTTTGTGTGTGTTCTCTTGCACAAAATATACTGACATATTATAGGATGGTGGTAGGCAGGGTAAAGAAAGGGTACATCATTGGATTAAAAAGTGCACAGTGAGAAAAAAAAAAACTTCTACTAGGGCAGAGAATGCATAAAGAAATATCCTGGTAATTTCATGTTATGGTAAAGGATGCTGTCATGGCTTAAGTCCAGATATCCTTGAAAAGCCCTCTGAGGACCTGGGTGGCTTTTCAGAGGTGGTTGCTTCTACAGCGTGTGACACTGGGATTAAGTGTGTGGCGCTAGCATTGATTCATGGGATGTTAAGACTAAGGGTGCCCTAACCTGGGTGCAAGTGGAACTACCCAAAGGTACACAGCCTGCATATTAGATGAGAATATAAAGAGGGCTGCCGTTGTCGCTTGCCCCTTCCCAGCTCCACTGACTGCTGCCTGCTGCCTGCTGTAGATGTGAACTGCCGCTCCTTCACATGCCATTCTACCTTGAAGCTAGCCAGCTATGAACTGAAACTTTTGCCAACTTCTGCAATAATTCCTCCTTTAATTTTGATTGTTGGGTATTTTTGTCTTAGCAATGACAAAAGTAACTGAGACAGATGTACAAGATGCAGTCAAACTGTACTTTGACTGTAGTTTATATGACCAACAATGTAACTCATACCTTTCTCTCCCTTCTTGCTATCTACTAGCTAACTTTTGACAACTGTAACTATAAAAAGGGTCTTTTGATAAGGAGGGTTATAGAATAAATCGAATAGCTGAGAGAAAAGTGTTTGGATATTAAATTAGTGTAAAAAAGTGAGTATAAATATATCCCAACTGATTATAAAAAAGTTTTTTAATAACATTACATTTTTCACACGTGTAATTTCTAAATATCTATAAAATATAGACAAAAAGTTCTATAATTTATAGTTAATGTATTTGATAACAATGTCAAAAATCTGCGATCAGTGATTTGCAATAACTTAGTCTGCATTACAAAATCTTAAACTTAACTGGAACATTAAGACTCTCTCCAAAAGTCTGAATTCAGTTTCATATCATCATTTCTTAGTGAAGATACTTTACCATTAAGTAAATATTCTGATTAGGATAGTAATATAGTTTTGGTAATTGGAAAGTGAATTCAATGGTCACATTTCTCTGAGATCTTAAAGTACACATTAGGAAAATAATGAGTGAAAAACAAAGTTAAAGTATGATTGGGTATTGAAAAGAATGTTTTTCCCGAGTGATTACAGTTTCCATACAGTGTTTTTATTTTTGTAAAATAATGAAAACAGTGATATCTTGATTACTTAAACTTTTCAACATATTTGTTTTATATTTTCTGTTCAAAATTGGGAAATGGGGCCAGCCAAATAGTTTAGTGGATTAAAGTGGTTGCAAATAGCATAGGGGCCAGGGGCTTCAATCCCAGGCCTGTTGGGCCAGCCCACCCCCAGGGAGTACTTGAGAGGGCAATGGCGTAGTGGTTTGTACCTGTAATCCTAGCTGTTGGGAGGCTGCATACAGGCAGATCACTATCAGTCTGATCTGGTAGTGAGACCCTGAATAGCCTGTAGACCCCTCCCTGAAATACAAAAGAAAAAATAATGGGAAATGCTTTGTATGACTTAACATAGATTGGAGAGATAGACATCAAGCTTAACTTTATTTCAATATGATAATTTGTCAAATTTTCCCTAAAATAATTTTGGGTCAGTCAAACTCATCCTCTTATTTTTTTTTTTTTTTTAGTTTTATTGGATCACTATAATTTGTTCCTAAATTAGTGAAAACCTCATCTCCTTGGAGATATAAAAACATTTTAAAATAGCAAAAAGTTATGCATATTTATGAAAGATTACATTTCTATCTCCTGCATCTTACTTGGGCCTATCTGTGAGTCAAAACATGTTCCGTCATAGTGAGGGTGTGTTGGGTCTCCAAAAAGTGAGAGAAAAAACTTAAAGTAGGAAAACATAAAACTTCAAACTTAACAAATTTCTTTACTATGGGAGTAGACTTAATGTCTCAGTTTCAAGGGCTGTGGAGATAACTCAGTGGCACAAGTACCTGCCTGGCCACAAATTCCTGAGTTTGAGTTCTAGTACCATAATAATAATAATAGTAATAATAATAATAACAAGAACAATAATACATATCTATAGTTCAATGTTAGTCGCTAAATATATCCAAAGAAATTTGAGCAGGATTGAAGACATCAAACTATGAATCTGGGCCAAAATGAAAATTTTAACATGATGATTTATTTGCTTTTTTATTTATTTTATTTTGTTTTTATTTTTTGGCTGAGCCAGGGATTGAACTCAGACCCTTCCGCTTGCCAGGGGAATGCTTATTCTACTGAGCCAATCCAATGTGATGATTTCAAGTATGTAGTGACCTCCTTTGAGAAACATTCTAGCATAATCAAGCTGTGACCAGGTTTTGAGGAAAAGGATCTCATAGCACCTAGAAAAAGATAACTTCACAGAGATAATAGATAAGAGAACTCTAATTCTAGTTCTAGTGAGCAGATGGCACCAGGAGAAAGGCCTGGAATGCATTTCTAGGAAGGCAAGGCTGAGGAGCACTCATAAACGCTTCCACAGGAGCAATGAACTGGAGGGATCTTTGTAAAGATGTTGAGATTTTGCCGATTAAGTCTAGTCTGAGCACTAGAAACACACCTGAGATCAAGTTCAGCCACTGAAGAAAACCAGTTTCCTGTATTATTTTGATCAGTTACAGAATAGCATACTAATTTCTACCTTGAAGAGAAATGAAGGTCTATATGAAAGATATCAATATTGGTCAGTATAAATATTATTTGAAAATATTTTGTAGTATCACACACTTAGAAGAATTTAAGTTGTTTTTATATTTTCAATTAATGCAGTAACCTCAGTTGCAAAGAAGTAAGACTCTAATCAACACCAGTAATGCAAGTTAAAATGGCAGTGAGCCCCCCTATCACTCCAGAAAAATGGCTATTTTCAAGAAATCAAGTAATAACAAATACTAGACAGGCTGGGAGGAAAAATAGGAACTTATTTATTGTTGTGGGAGTACACACTGGTACAACCACCATGGCAATGGGTATGGAGATGCAAAAAAAAACCTGAAAGTAGAAATTCCATTTGGCCCAGCTCTTTCCTTTGTAGATATCTCCTCATGCCAATTAAAGGCATCTGCAGTGATACATGCATATCCATGTTTATAGAAGCACAAGCAAATTTTTGGGGATAGCCAATATGTTCACTAACAGATGAACAGATAAATAAAATATGGTACTTATATACAATGGAATACTACTCTGTCATAAAGAATGATAAACTTTAGTCATTTTTAGGAAGATGGATATCACATATGTGCACCAACTCCTTATAATGAAATTAATCATTATGTACCACAAACGTATATCCAATAAAACAACAAAAATTTCAAAATAACAAAACTGAATATTAAAATATGTCTAACCCTGGTGTCATGGTTTGTGCCCAGAAGTCCCTCTAAAGCCTCATGTGGTCTTAGGGTTTTTATTTTTTGAGGTTCTGAACTAAATTGTGTGATTGATTCATGGAGCTATGGTGGTACTAAGGGTGTGGGGATTAAGAGTGAATGATTGTTTGATCAGCCCACGGATTAGATTGCTGCTGATCTAATCCCAGGAGACTTGATGCAATGTAAGGAACAGAAAGAGGCTGGTCTTGCTGCCCTGTGTTGATTTTGCTGTTTTCTGCTGCTGTGAACTGTTGCTCCTCGGCCCTGCCGCCCGGCCCTGGAACCAACTGACTGTGAACTGAAAACTCCAGAAACTGCAAACCAAATAAACTTTTCCTCTTTTAACTTTGAGTGTTAAGTACTTTGTCTCAGCGAAGAGAAAAGTAACTAAGGTACTAGATTTACTGTAAAACACAACTTGATGTAGAGACTCACTTGTTAACCTTCACCTTGACCCCAGGGAGGAGAGTATAAGGGGGAAAGTCAGATTTGCCTTTGTGGATCTCTAGCCTCATCTAAAATGCATGGAGTTGAATATGTTAAGCTCAGCAAATTTTAGGGTTAGAGAAATAAGGTACAACAATCTTTCTGTCATATCTACAAAGGAGTGTGGAAGAATGGTTTAATCAAATGAAACAAGAATGGAAAAAGAAAGTAAACATTTATGATAAGAGTGACAGAGTTGAGTTCTCTCGAATAATTGTGCACATCTTTTTGGATTCCAGAAAATATTCAAACAAGTATTGTGATAAATATATCTGATGCAAATCTCAGAGATGACATGGAACTACCTGAACCATTGTATTAAAAATACTAGTTTTTGTTCTAATCTCACCCTATTTTCACCCTTTAACTCAGCTATTTTGTTTCTAAACTACTCCCAAGTACTTTTACCTGCCATCTTACTTACTCCATTTATTTTGGTCTCCCAGCAGATTTCTGTAGATTTGAGGTAGCTATGATTTTTCACATCTAGTGGTGAAACACTTTTTTCTTGTTTCAACAAGTGTTCATTATAAAGTTCAAATAGGCCTCAAACTCATAGTAGGGGTTGAAGCATTTTACAAATTGTGTGAAAGGCTGTAACTTCCAAAATTTTCACATCTTTACTATTATTGTATTTTGTCCTTCTCAAAAATAAATAGTAACCATGATCATGAGCATGAGGTGATGCTGTAACTTGGTTTCCATTTTTCTAAAACTGATACTGAACATTTCTTCAATTACTTAATGTTTATATTTTTCTAAAAAATATTTAAGTATCAAATCCTTCGCTCATTTCTAAATTGCATTCTGTTTTCCTTTATTCTGATTGTTAACACTTAACTAGGTATATAATTTGCAAATGTTCTCTCTAATTGATTCCTTTGATGATTAAATCTTAAAATAAGACATAGCACCCTAAAGAATCTCAAGAATGTATTTGTATGCCTATGTTCACTGCAGTGCTGTTTACAATGGCTGACAAGGAGATACAGCCTAATTGTCCATCAACCAAAAAATCATGGATAAAATATGACATAGTATGTGAATATAAGGAAATATTATTCAACCTTAAAAAGAAAGAGAAACCTGTCTCGTGTACAACATAATTGAATCTTGAATACATTCTAACAGTGAATTAAACCAGTCAAAGAGAAATCGTCTATATGATTTTAATTTCATAAATTGTCTAACACTCAAATTTATTGAATGAAATAGGATGGCCGCTGGCATGGGTTAATGAAGGGAGAAATCACACACACACACAAAGAAATTACTCAATGGATATTCGGTTTACTTTTGCAAACTATAATAGTGCAAGACATCTAAGGAGTGGATATTTTT
The DNA here is from genome assembly GCA_004027165.1 of Ctenomys sociabilis. NCBI lineage: Eukaryota > Metazoa > Chordata > Mammalia > Rodentia > Ctenomyidae > Ctenomys > Ctenomys sociabilis. The sequence goes on along the minus strand of PVKA01012666.1, from coordinate 8,612 downwards.
TTAATATGAAAGGAGCTTGTCTTAAAAGCATAGATATGAACAAGCTGAAAGGTTGGTGAGATAGCTCAGGCAAAGGCAGGGGCCAGGTTCGATCCCTGGCATCACTTGCTGCACCAGCCCTGCCCCCGGATGCACTGAGCCAGTGATACAGTCTGGGCATGGTGGCGTGAGGCCTATCATCTCAGTGCTGAAAACAGAAGGATCACTGAAAGCTGGAGCTGGTAGTTAGACCCTGGGGGGAAAAAAAAGCAAAACAAGCCCAATAAAATTTTGTATAATTAGAATACAGCAAAGATTGAATATATCAAGAATTTCTACATGTCTTATTGAACACTAAATGTCCCTTTAAAATGGAAATGTACCTGATCCTGTACAAGTTAAAATAAGTAGATATCAGCTTACCTTTCCCAGACAGCACAAGCAAGGAAGCCAAAACATCCAGTTTGAGGTTGTAGCTCAGGTGAGCAGCACCTGCTGAGCCTGCAGAAGGCTACAGGTTCTGTTCTGGGTACCACACCTATGTACAAACACTCAAAGGTACCTTCACTAAAATACTAAGCTCTGTACTTACAGATGGTTAACATGGTAAGTATTATTTGTATTTTTCTTACAATTTTTAAGATTATAATCCACTTTTTCCTCTATCTGTGATTGTCTGACTTCATACTTTTTTGTTTTGTTTTCCTCAGAGAATATTTTCAATATTTTAGTTTCCTTCAAATTTCTTACATTTTACCTCCACTTTACTGCTTCCATACATTATAAGGAAAATTTCACAAAACATGGTCTATTTTATTTTCTTCATGATATATCATTGACATATTCCTATCATTAAAGGGGTACTCAATAAGCTCTTATTTGGTGTAAGAGTTCAATCCAAGATTAGAATTTTAAAAAATTAACTTTATAATTAGAACAATAAAATTTAAAAATGACAAAATTATAATTAAAAGAAAACAAGGCCAACGAACTGATAGTATATTTCTATCAGAAATAGATTCACAATGACTTTACTTACTGAAATTATCAGTAAAATAAGTAATTTCAGGCTTTTGCAACTCATATGCAGAGCCAGAATTAACCACACAAAAGAGGTAAGGAAAATGCTAATAATGTAAAACAGGAAGGAGAGTAGGATTAGGCCCATGTGCTATGATGTGCCTTTTGTCCTGTTACTCTTCTCTCACTGATGGGATAAATACCCAACACTCGAAATGAAGGAAGGAAAGGTTTATTTAGCCACAGTTACTGGGGGCTTCAGTCCATACTCAGCTGGCTCCACGGCAGACTGACACATGGCAGAGGGCAGCACTTCATGGCAACAGCAAAGAGCGAGAGCAAAATGGAGAACAGCATGAACAGTAGTTGCAGAAAGCAAGTCTGTAGCCGGGTGTGGTGGCGCATGCCTGTAATCGCAGCACTCGGGAGGCTGAGGCAGGAGGATTGTTGTGAGTTCGAGACCAGCCTGAGCTACAAAGTGGTTTTACGGCCAGCCTGAACTGCATAGTGAGACCTTGTCTCAAAAAGACAAAAAAAAAAAAAAAAAAAAAGCAAGTCTGTCTCCCGTATGTTGCATTCAGGTTATCTGCCCCAGGATGGGTGCAGTACTGGAACCCATAATGCCAGCAGCACTCACACTCATAATCCCGGTGGATCATGACTTAACCACAAACTAGAAGTCTGCCCCATGACTGCACGAGGCTTTGGGGGGACAGCTAGACACAAATCATAACACTTCTCAGTAAGCATACTCGAGAAAGAAGAAAAGATTTTCAGATCGCAGCAAGTTTGTCAGAAAATTTTAGCATCACCAATTTAGAGTTACCTGTTGGAGTAACTAGAGTTCCTAGAGTCTCCGCTAGGATAGCTAACTGTGTCTCATTATCAGCAACTGCTGTATTACAAAAAGTAACACAGAAAGATAGAAAAAGCATTAAAAATTAACCAAGAACATATGAAAATGAATCAGTCAAATGATATGAGGAAAATATTTGCAGTGGTTGATGTCAAAACGCGAATAGGTGAGTAAATTTTTAGGTTAGCAGATATAAAAGGTTACAGAAGACCTGGGAGCATCAACTGAGTGAGTTACTGACCACACAGCATAGGGAAAAAAGATTCAAAAATTAAAGTGATTAAGGAACAAGGATCATTCAGTGAGAAATTGTGAGGGATTCCAGTGTATGTTTCAGATGAAGAGAGAACAGAGGCAAACAAAGTAACGGCTGTGAAATTTCTCAAATTGCTAAATGATTCTAATTCATATGCTCAGGAAGTGCAGCTTATCCCAACCTACACTAATTAAGTCATCAACAAGGCGTATAATATGAAAAATGTGTTACCATAAAGAGAAAATTGATGTGTCTTTCAGAGCAGCAAGAGTTATTTGGTGGATGATCTGCGTGTTGTTTACTTAACAATAAAATTGGTGGGCAGCAAGACAAATTCTTCAAAACGCAAAATGTCAAATTAGTTTTTATTTGGTGATTAAAATTTTAATTAGAAAAAGTGATTCAGTGTAGATTTAGACAGAGTATAATTTCACAGGGTATTCATGCAACAAACCCTTACTAAATTAATGTCTAAATGAAAGTGGAACACTTGGGGCTGGGCATAGTGGCTGCACAAGTGCCTGCTTGGCAAATGCAAGGTCCTGAAATTGATCCCTGGTACCATAAAAAAAATAAAAATAAATAAAGAAAAAGAAAAAGAAAATGAAAGCTGATATGTAAATATTATGAATGTTAAATATATAAATGTGACGTCATGGTAATTTTATAAAGGTAAAAATCAAAATAGAACTACAATATTATGTAATATATAATAACCAAGATAAACACTCATGCATAGCAAATACTTCCTTCATTTTATAAAAGGAAAACAGAAATAAAAACATCCTAGAATTTTTCATTGTTTATGAGAATTATGACAGCTTTATGTTTAGGGTAAATATACATATTTACATGAATGTGACAGCCATCAGATAATATACTAGTTCTAAAATAGCATTCACATAACCAGGTGTTTACAACATATGACACATAAAGCAAAAGTGATACAACTGTAATGAGTACAATAGAAATACGATTTATAAAAAAGCTTTTTGATGGGGCCTCCAGATGGCTCAGTGGAATAAGCACTTCCCTAGCAAGTGCAAGGGCCTGAGTTCAATCCTAGTTCCACAAAAATATAAGCTTCTTAATGACTTTTTGAATAATATAGCAACTTAAATTGATGAAATTTTGAAGGTTATAAGAAGGTTTAAATAGCGTACCTAAGAAGATTTATATAATGGGCAATAATAGAATCCTAAATACAGTAATTGGAGGATAGGCAATCATTTTGAGTAAACTAGTATTAGTCTTAAAATACTTCCATGATTTAAACTTTTAGCAATTACAACAAATAATAGATAATTATGGTTCGAGTCATCTAGTCTCCTACACATTGTGAGAAATTTAAATATCAAAATATAAAGCTAAGTGAAATAGCCAAATTACTCACCAACTTTGAAGGCAAACAAAAGAAAAACACAAAAGAAAGCATGTTGATTTCCTTTCCAAGTAATTGAAAAATGAATGCTAACATAAATTTGCCAGAGCCTGTATGACATTTAATAAAATTAGCTGTTAGAGAAACATGCTTGGAATGTTTATAAATGAAAATATAACCAATTGCCTTTAGTGAAATTTTTTCATTTCTCATATTATTTTCTCCACCTTATTATTTTTCTCTACCTTTACCTATTGAATAATTGTTCAGTAATAATCCCTTCATACTAAAATTATAAAATACTCCCTCTTTTAAAACTCCCTTACTAGACTGATATTCACCATTAGGAAAGGTGCAAAATATGTTTGTACTTTTGACACTGATAAGTTCCAGATACCTCAGTACCTTTGACTGACTAGTGAATGCACAGAACTGCAGGTGTTTCTCAGGAGACCAAGCAGAGGACAACTTCAGTATTAGAAATGAAGCTAGGCTCTCACCATCTCTAACCCACGCTCTGTATTTAAGATCTCTCTGAAAGAAGTGGTAAGATTTATTGGTTGCCTGAGACATGTGAAGCAGAATATCATGTTCACAGCCTGGACCACTTCCAAAATACCTTCTCCTTCCTTTAACTACATTTCCATGAAAATAACGAGGAGATTCTAAGAGATGCAAAAATTTATTTTTAAGGGAGAATAATTCATCTCGGATGATTCGAACTCTTGGCCAATCATATATTATTTTGAGCTGAACTTGTTCTTTCTTCCTTTTGGTTTGTTATCTATATAAGGCTTAGTAGGACTTACAAATTAAAAGGGACAGATTAATCCTTGTCTTCTTAAAGTGTACACTAAAGCTCTAGAGGCCATTCATTATGTGTCCATGAAAAACTGAATACAAATCTTTAAAACTACATATGTGATAATTAGAAAACACATATTTGCAGTACTGGGAGTTGTACCTCCACACGGAGCTACATGTCCAGTCCCTTAATTTTATAATTATCATCATCATCATCATGATGAGATAAGGTTTAAGGTGCTGAATTTCTCAAGCAGTTCTCAAACTTCTGATCCTTCTGTCTCAGCTTCTTAGAGTGCTAGAATTAAAGCACATGTCAAGTGGCTGGTTCAAGCATAATGATTTGCTTCCTTATATTCATAGTTTTATTAATAATAAAGTACATTATGAGTGGGGGAATTCTTTAGAAGTTGATACCTTTATATTATTCATATATATATATATATATATACAAAAATATTCAAATGTAACTTATTGTAAAGTTGGGACTACTTCACACAATTAAGGAATGAGTTTTTTGTAATTACATTTCATCTAAGAACAGTGAAGATTTTTAGAAGTGATCAAAATGTAGCTAATGTTTTTATGGATGACTCATTTTTTAACATCGAGGCCATAGCTGTAAAACACATCTTTTTTTTTTTTTTTTTTTTTGTCTTTTTGAGACAGGGTCTCACTATGCAGTTCAGGCTGGCCTTAAGCTCACTTTGTAGCTCAGGCTGGTTTCGAACTCACAACAATCCTGCTGCCTCAGCCTCCCGAGTGCTGGGATTACAGGCCTGCGCCACCACGCCTGGCTCAAAACACATCTTAATATTTTCCCATATAACCGTTTTTATTCTGTAGTTTGAAAATTTATGTTTTTCTTAAGATATGGAGACTTACAATGCCTTAAATTTACAATAAAGCAGGAACATTTAAAAAATGAAAGCTAAAACTGTAGAATAAAAATATGAATATACTCTGCTAAACTTGTACATGACGTCATTTATAATTTTCATGTTGTGTAATATTTTATCAGAGGTTTTAGACATATAATACTGTTCTTTATGTTTTCACATGTTTGACAATATTATTGATAATTGAATAATTACGATGTGTGAAATAATCCTATAATATGCTTCTATAGCTGTTGTACTTCTCCTTTATAATATTTCCAGCATTTATTATTCATAATTATACAATATTTCTTCTCTTAGATCGTACCTCTAGTTTTACTGCTAGGAGCTACCATTTTACTGCTCTGCATGATGCTAAAACACTTATGTCAACTAATTTAATTTCCTTGAATTCAAGAATGATATATAGGATTGATATGAAATAGATGAAGATAGTAAGGCAGACAGTATTTATATATTTACATAATAGAGGGATTAAACCATACAGCTAATAAAAGGGGCATCCAGGATTATCAGCTGTAGAGGGGTGAGAAATATAATCCACATATCCTCGGAGTCTTCCCTTCCTCCTGTCTCATGGTACTTGGTTGATATCTGACAAATAAACAAACAATTCAGATCTTGATCTCTACAGAAAAATATCAGAATTTTATACAACATGATTTCTCATTTAGCTGGATATAAATGAAGAGGCAATTATAAAGATGACCCAATAATTTCTATGACTATTCTCATTTTTTCAGTACAGATTTAGGAGGTAACAACATGGATATGATACATGCACTACAACAGATTGAGTCTTGCATCTATGCTCTCTATGTTCAATTGCATTCTGTTATATAATTTATTTCACATCAGAGTTGAGAGGAGAGTTAGGTTTACTTGCTATCATACTTCTTCAAGAACTCTTAACCCAATTAATAAGTCATTACCCATGGTGAAATAGCTGCAATTAATTCATATTTAAGAAATAGTAAATATTAGATTTGTACAAACAAAGAGGCTAAATGAGTAATCTGAGGTCCTTTGAAAGATTTTCAATTGATAGAACCAAGGAAGAAAAAGAATATGAGATAAACATAGATTTAGTGATAAAATGGAGAAAAATCAATCCAAAAAACTATGGCCAATCTTAGAAAAGCAGATAAAAGAATCTAATAATATTTTAATTTAAAATGCATACTAAGTTTCAGACTCTTCTTGGAAACTTACAATCAACCAATTTATATCTTCCAGGTTATCTTTTACTGAGACAAAATAGTATTCTTTTATAAAATTCGTAGTTGCATCCTTAAAGTGAGCATTCGACATTCACTAACCTAACTATAAATCTCTTTTTTTTTTTTTTTTTTTTTTTTTTGTCTTTTTGAGACAGGGTCTCACTATGCAGTTCAGGCTGGCCTTAAGCTCACTTTGTAGCTCAGGCTGGTCTCGAACTCACAACAATCCTCCTGTCTCAGCCTCCCGAGTGCTGGGATTACAGGCTTGTGCCACCATGCCCGGCTATAAATCTCATACACAGTGTTTTCCTGCTGTCAGAAAGTCTGAAGTTAATTTCAACATCAAAACTGTTAAAAAAGGAAAAGTGAGGCAATTTATAATTTCCAATCCTATGGTAAGCCAATTTATACCTATTTAAGAAGTAAAAAAAAAAAAAACTAATTAAAGTGCACAGCTCAATATTCACATTTTTTTTATAATAAGTGCTCAAATTTGTTATCCAATACAATTATGAAAGTAAATGTACAAGTAGGTACAATTTAACTTTTCAAATAATCATTTTAAAAATAAATTCTTCACAATGTGAAATAGTTTTATAAAGAAATTATTTTGCTTTAAATTTTTTATTCTTAAGTATTGCATTTAATATGTATCACCACTAATAGTTTTATGACTAAATAACCAAAATAAATAATCAGACATGAGATAATCTCACTGTCCAACAGATTGTCTCCATTAATATGCATTAATGTAGACTGAATATTATTTTCATCATGTCTTACAAAGATCCTCAAAATAGTTTGAACACTGAAAAGTAGAGTCTTAATTCTGGGCATAGGACTTATTTAAATTCCATTGTCTCAGAATTATGAAGATGAAAGACCCATCTCCCAGGAAAGATCTGTTTATGTGCATTAGTGCAGTTTGACAGTCTGCACAAATATAGAGACATTAGGCTAAGTGGCCACATGTTTATACACATGTTTAATGTTAGGGCAAAAATTAACAATTGAGAACATCAAGTTGATTTGGGGGCATGTGTCTTCCAAGACACCACAAAAATCTGGACAACAGCTTAGGAAATATTCAGACGAATTCTTTGGAATCATACGTTTTTCTCAGTTGTAAGATATTGTGCTTACATACCTATAAGCACAGATCTCACTGACTATCTAAACTTCATCTCTATATTTGCTAGAACCAACAGGCAAGTGTGACAAACTCTGTGCACTGTCACTAATTTCCTCCCTACTTTACTAGAGGACAGCAGTCAGCAACATTGAGCCTTTCTGTCTCTGCTCACACATTGAGAAGCATTCTTGCAAAATCTGCTAATATACTTTATGTGCAGACTCCCCTTATTGTTGTCATATAGAAATAGACATTCACACACATGCATGCGGCGTGTTTCCCCTGGGAGGTGGGTCAGTGTTGGCAACTCTGAGAGTGTTGGGCATAGGACTTATTTAAATTCCATTGTCTCAGAATTATGAAGATGAAAGACCCATCTCCCAGGAAAGATCTGTTTATGTGCATTAGTGCAGAGTGTTGTTTTGTTTGGTTGCTATAGTTTTAAACAAACCTTTCCAACTCATTAGTTATGTCTAGAATGAGGTCTTCACAATTAGGAAGACTCAAGACTCAAATAATTTATATTAAAATATTTTTGTTGATTAGTTAAGCAATAGTTTCTTTCTTTCTTTTTTTTTTTTTTTTTTTTTTTTTTTTGCAGAACCAGGGATTGAACTCAGGTCCTTGTGCTTACCAGGGAAGTGCTTATTCCACTAAGCCATCTCCCCGGCCCCTAAGTCAATAGTTTTTACAGATTTTTTTTCTTTACTTTGAAATTAATTAATTTTCTTTTTCTGAAAAAAAAATCTCTCAGAGAAGCAACAAGATGATGAAATGTCTATACACACACATCCTGATTTTTTCTTTCTACAACCCTTCCTTTGTCTACACCTGTCAAAAGTGGGCACTCCATTGACATTCAACTGCCTTAGGTTCTTGATCTCGACACCACAATCCAACACAGTCCAGCATTCTGCAACCATAGGGAGTTATTCAAAGAAATTGTCGACCATATCCATTTACAGCTCAGCTTAATATTATGGGCTCACGATGTATACTTCATTTTTATACATTTATGCTTTTCTGCTGGATGGTTAAGACCTAGGTAGATCCAAACTTATATAC